>MU267969.1:10553-22946 GCA_021014935.1 Hygrophoropsis aurantiaca
CTTCCACATGCATTTTCGTGGTCAATTGCGACTCAGATATTATCAGCCAATTGAACACACCCATATATGATCAATCTGCGTGGATATGATAAGAAGTTAATATTGCGATTAATATCTGGCGTACTTGCCTCACGTGAGAACGTTAGAACTATCGTTTGTATCGCGAACGAGCAGGGTCAGAAACCGCTTCAACAGCCAATGAGAACGTATCGGAATTGTAGCTAAGTACCTTGATCATAAATAACGAGTGCACACGCTGCGGCTGAAGGTAGTGCGTTATAAATCATCGTAGAGTTTAAATTGATAAGCACGATAGATATACCAGAAACATAGTTTGATGTTTGTATCATTTGAAGCAACTGGTTAATCGCGGGATCTGCCATCGAGAGTATGAAATCAAATGCTTCGAGTGATACTTGCGATCGACATGTGTGTAATGTTCGTACACAAGTTGGCGAGAGACAGTCAATGAGGGCGATCAATTATCTTGAAACATCTTTATATCCTCAATCGACACCAATGTCCGATGATCAGATAAAATCGATGTCCACAAAAATAGGATTCTATTTATGCGCGTTCGAATCGAAACGTGTGGGAAATGCACCGACTTTCGATGGCGTGGCGATGCATGAAGCTATATTGATCTGCACTGAACACGATCCTTCATAATTATTAGTTGCACTTGTGAACGATCTGAACACCGTGAAGTGGAGCAGGGATAACATTGAGGATAATCCCCACGCCGGTGATCGTATAACGACCCACCATGTGAGGACCGGGCTCAGGGCAACCGGACCAGCCTGGTGTTGGCTGATTGATACCATTCTTTGCAACATGATCTGATGCTGACTCCGGCTCTCCAATGATTCTGGCACGGGATCATCGGCAGCATTCAATTGACACGTGCACTGCCTACCTCTACATCTGTATTGATGCAGGGAATATATGTGGCGATAGCGCGTGGAGCTAGTCCGTCGACTGACGACGAGGTGAGCTCTCGCACGAACTCCGCATTACTGTAACCACGCAGGGGACCGTTCGCTATTAAGGTGGCGATGTTGGCTGTTGGGATGTGTGCGTGCGTATTTCGGGGTGTATGGGTTGACCGTTAATGCGTGTGAGTTGGGTAGGTTGGCGGATGAGGGGGAGGGAGGAGAGATGGATGAGGTATGTTGGCTGTGGCCCGTGGGGATGCGAGAGTTGAGTAGGAAGCGTGAATCACGTTGAGTGGGTGCACGAGTTGCGTAGAGCGGGATGCGTATGTGTGGCGGGTTAGCATCCGAGCGTGACTGTCAGTACAAGGGAGCGCGAACATTGGGAATGGTCTGAATTACGAACTGTACAGTCTGTACTCCAGTCGATCCTCGTCATCACTGTCTCCAATCTCGTCCTCATCAATTGCCAAGTGCATCGTCTTCGACAGAAGCTACGTATGCATCATCATCTCATCATCTGTATCAATCCGCTTTCATCGTCGCCGCCATCGATCTCGTTAGCGTGATGAGCTAATCGCAATATGATCCGTTCTTGCGGCCGGTCGCGGGCCCACTGCTCCTCATGGACTCGGCACGGGTGCTTGCTCACTCTGGACTTGGGTGCTGGAAATCCCAAAGTAGGGCGAACTTGAACAGTCTTGTATTGTTGAAGCGGCTGAGGCGAGGTTGGCGCAAACTCGGAGGCTATACCTACCGGCGGCGTTGTTTGGCAACAGCTTGGGAACCAAACAAACGCCACGTCTCGTATGCAGGGATCCCGCATCGACGTTCCTCTCATCCCACCCGTCCACGGGACGGTCCACTACCCACTCCCCGTGCCAAAGCATCTGATTCTCATTCGCATACATACTTAGCGTTCATCCGTCCCCCCAACACGGATTCAAGGCCACCTCCAGTCTCCTGCGGCTTCAAGCGTTCACCATCTCCGCCACAAATTGGAAGGGGACACACACACCCGCCCGTCAGGTGTCTGAGCGAGGACGTGCCAGAATGTCGGACATACCTACCAGCGCGATGGACAAATCTTGCCAGATTGACGGTCATTCCTTTGCGAAACGACGGATGTGGACTATCATTGACAGAGCATAGTACTTCCTTACTTTTGGAACGGACGAACTTGAATCCCTACTCAAGACCCCCATATCCCCAACACGAATGACCGCGTTAAATTCGAACTCGAATCCGCACATACCTACGAGTCTGGTCTTCACTCCCGTTATCATGGTGTACTATCCGCCGTGTCCATCAAAAATGCGCTTCCGTCCAAAGCGATCGGCGAACCCGCTAATGGTATGGTGCGGACGATCTAACTTTTCTGGTGCGCTATCGAATATCCTACCTGTTGACCCCCACATCACCAGCGACGATGTATTCCCTGGCTTTCCAGTGCTTGCGAGTGTGCGGATAATACAGTGTTAACGCTCAAGTACGAGGTAACCGACTTATACTTAAGATCGCAGCCATATCGCTAACTCACTAGGAATTTCTCATCGCAGATAGATCTTATATCGGCGTGCCTCAAAGCCATGGCGAGGCCTTTCCTGGTCATCAGTATACCTCAGTGGTTGGGTAAACCCGCCGCTGGACCTTGATATCGATCACGGCGCTATATACTGTAGTATGGGCTAACCCCTTACTTCGAGTTGCGCGAGAGGCTTGCGCAGCCTGCCATTATGCAGGCACGTTTCAGGATTCAGGTGCATAATGTGGTTTCGAGACTGAAAAGAGGATGACGACACCGAAGACAAAGAGGAACTCGTCTTTTCACCTGTATAACTGACTCGGAACCAGAGATTAAAATCGGCTACCCACAGTTTTTTCGCAGTCCAGATATATGCTTGATTTTGCCGTCAAGTACATGCACACCAATATAATCAAATTGTCCTCTTCTGAGATCCTCGATGTGCGCCGACTTTCGCAGTCCAAGTGGAAGAACGGGATGGACACGAAGTGTATCGTGGATCGGTAATACTGTCGAGTCTGCACAGATTTACTCGATCCAAGCTTTCCAGCTCCTTGCGAGGCAACAGATGGCACCGGGTCAGTTCGAGAACCAGGCATGATAAATATATATAAGACTTGAAGCTTGAAGTACGGAGTCTTGCTTATATAGTGTGAAGTAGAAACGGATTAAAATGTTCATATCTTCGCAATGCGCTCCCGCTGCTCGGAACCTCCTATCTCCAAGACCCTCTCTGACTAGGTATACGGCGCTCGGATATCAAATCGGATACTAGTAGTGCTTAATCATCTCCCATTATCACCCCTTCCCGTCTTGTTTTCCCGATTGCGCGAAGGCTGATGACCATGCGGGGCCCAGCAACAACCACCAACGCGGTGAAAACACTGAGCGCCCCGGTGAGCAAGGCGTAAGAAACGTTGGGCTATATACATGATATAAGAATCGTTAGCGGAGGATGTAGATAAACTCATTGGACTACATCTGATACTGACCTCAAACGTGGAGTAGGTCACAGCAAGATTTAGTAACAGCCAGGTGAAATTACTGAGCAGGCGGAAGTATATCAGTCAATTCGCTTTTAGCCCTAGACCAGCTCGAAGACGACAGAAAACATACCAAACGAATTGCACCAAATGGTCCGCCATCAGCGTTCTTATAAGCACATTGATAGACCATCCCCCTTCCGATTTATTTGCTTCCACGGCGTGCCTTACAAATGCCCATAGTGCAAATACCAATAAAATAGTGTCGAAAGCGACAGCCAGAGCTGTGGTGGCCTGATTAAAAGGCAGAAATTCAGAGGGAGGATTTATGATGATATTTTGCATAACGCTGCCGATGGGAGGGCTGATGTACGTGACTAGATGGGTGAGAAGTTTCATAGTCATCTATTGTTGTTGATGAGTGCTTTCAGGCTCACCGTATTCATGCAGTGTCCGTTTATTGAAAAATAGAGCTACCATCACCAATATTGCGGTTGTTTGGAGAGCATAAAATGTCGAAAGAAACGTCAAAACCTTCTTTGACCGGTTGCATAGGGCATAAACACGAATCACTAGGATGGCTGGAGGGATGATTTGTGGTTTATGAGAAGGAAGGGTCACAAATCAGTTATCCTCTCAAGTAATGTGAATTCTCCTGACCTTGCATAGTCAATATAAATATGATCAGTCCCCAGTTCAAAGCTATTGTTATGTTTACATCTACCGGGGCGTAAAATATGGTGGGTGTATGCCAAAAATATGCATAGAACACAGCGGTGAACTTACAACTATTTGAGTTCCATAGTAGTCTGATCAATGATGGAGAATACCCGAATGGTGCCATCACTCACCCCTGAAAATTCAGATGATAAGAAAGCCATCCAAACAGCAAATATATTTACTCGCCGAACTTGTCCAATCAATGCATATGTGCGCTAATATAAAACCAATGCATCAGACCGGTTCTACGCAATTCGGAGCTTCCGAGTCCGATACACTTAAGTTTTTGCACCACGTACAGGCTGCGAGTGTGCTGTCAATCAGAATTAGACTTAGGCGCGGACCCACAAGTATTGCTAGCGGCGTGGGCTTACATTACTTGTATATCGCCGGAATAACGGGCCTGATATATTGAGAAAGTGATGAGTAAAGCCAAAATAATAGCGAGATTCAAGGGAGAGTCATACTGACAATAAGGTATAAGGCAGTCGTAAAGCTCCACTGTCGATTCTTCCATGTTCATTTTCGTGGTCAATAGTTGCGATGTTGTCAACCATTGAATATACATACCCATATATAATCGACCTGCAGGTGTATGATAAGAAGTTAAAACAGAGGAATACTTCAATTACTATCTGGCGCAATTAAATACCTCATGCGAGAACGTTAGGACTGTTATTTGGGTCGTGAATGAGCAGGGTCAGGAACCATTTCAAATGCTTAATGAAAACGCATCATATTCTTAGCTACCTTGATCATAAACAACGAGCGCAACGGCCGCGGCTGATGGTAGCGCGTTATTAAACAGTCTTAAAGTCCGATAAGCACGATAGACATACTAGTAACATAGTTTGATGTTTGCATCATTTGAAGCATCTGGTCCATCGAGGGATCTGCCATTGCGAGTATGAAATGAAATGCTTCGGGTGATACCAAGTTGCGATTAAGACGTGTTAGAGACAGAGTCAATGAGAGCGATCAATTATCCTGAAACACCTTTATATGCTCAACAGACACCAACGTTTGATGATCAGGTGAAGTTGATGTCCACCATTAGGATGCTAATTATACGGTTGCACCTTCACAAGTCGGGTTCGAATGAAGGACTCGCGGGAAATGCACCCGCTTTATTCGATTGTGCGGTAAGGAATGAAAGTATACCCATCCTCAACAGATCATGATCTCCATCTTGAAGCTTCACCAGTCTGTGCATAACGTGATCTCCGTCACCTGATCGTTGTTCATGGCATGCGATGGTTCCTGCCAAAGATTCAGTCTTGGGATCATATCTAGTCAACGGTGAGAGTGTTGAAGCTTGTCCGTGCAATTGCTGAAAATGTGATAACCGTGATGTGGAGCAGGAAGAACGTTGAAGGCAACACCCACGTTTGGTAATCATATAAGCCTGAGGGTCTTCATATGAGGGTTGGGACCAAAAAAAATAACTGCATCGTCCCAGGACCAGCGTGGATGTTGATAGATTGGTACTTATCATTCTTTGACACACGATCATACTGACTCCGGCTCTCCAAGTGATTTTGGCATGGCGCGCGCCATTCAATTGGCACGTGAACTACCCCTGCATCTGTACTGCACATAGGCGCGTAGGGTATTTATAGCGATAGCGCGTGTAGTCAGCGTTACTATCGATTGACGACGCGGTGAGGAAGGCGGAGACGATGAGGAAACCAGCAACAGCGAGGGTGAGGAAGATGACGACAGAAATGGCGGGGAATGTAACAACGGCGACACTTACGGTTGATGCACGCATGCATCCCAACTTAAAAGGTTAAACGCCATTCACTGCAGACTCACAATCTGTGCTGCTCCGGTTTAACGACCATTCTTTCAGCATTCATATTTAGCAATGGTTCTTTCGTATCGATAATGACCTGTGGGAGTTCATTAGCATCGATAATCAACCATTATGTATTACCTATCCATGTTTCATCGACATCTGCATCAATGTTCAACACCGGCCCACAAATGCAGAGCCGCGAGCTAGTGCTAAACTCCAAAAGCAGCGGGATGGGAAGAGCAGGTAACTCGTCAGAGTACGCAGGTCCAAGTTCAAGCTTCGAGTCGTACACAATCAGGGAGGGGGAATATATATGGGTACGAGTCGAAGCCATTTTTTGATTTGATTGTTGTGTAGGGGGAGGTACTAGGTACGACAGGAATTACGATGGGTAGGCACACTTTATGTGTAGAGGAAGGTACTGGGAATTCCGGAAATGGGTGAGAAGTGAGCAGTGATTTGGGTTGGGCCGTCCTGCGCCCCAAGCAGCCCACGCCTGCTGTTAGATGTGTCCCGCCAGTATCAGTGTTTGAATTCGCCAGGTTCAAGCCCGATGCCAGGGGTTTGGCAGCGCCGATGTCGAGCATAAGCACGCGAGCGACTCGCCAACCAATGCCGCCACTCCGCCAAAATTGCACGATCGCGACCGGGCGCATCAGGGTCCGTCATCGCAAGCGCGTAGCGCACGTGCATATCGTGGTCCGCTTCGGTCGGGGAGAAGGCGAGGAGCAGGGCGGATTGGGATAGAGAGTATGTTTCCCAGGTGGGTTCGGGCGGATGGTGCCGGGTGTAGTTAATTGGCAAGGTTGTGTTCGTCGAATTTGAGTGATGAAGCGATTTCAGGTTGTGGATCGAATGGTTTACCCCATTTCGAGTTCAATTATTTATAGGTACGACAGCCTCCCACTCCTTAACCCAAGCAACAAGATCCTCTTGTTCCGAATCAATGGTTTGATATACGATCACCTGAGAGTGGAGGATGGGAGATTGGCGATGGAAGCAGGGGCAAATGATAGAAACAGCGTGTTCGCGCAACGCAGGCGAGTGCATCACTAGAATAGTAACGACGACAGGACACTGGAATCCTTGGTGTCACGTCTGGGGGTTGGGGCCTGGGGGCGACGAGCGGGCATAGGCGAGAATCGACAGTGCACCGCAAACAGCATTGTTTGTGTTTGTTATATTCTAAAGCTTTTTGAGACTACGCCTGCGCAGTGCGTTGGTGACTGTTGGTGACTACTTTCCTCTGTAATGTCATCAGCTGCCTACCCGCTAGAAGCATCCTTCAACTCCGCCAGGTCAGCGACAACCAGACTCTAGTTCATTTTATCATTTTAATCGCGCCAGTTAATTCCTCAATCCAGATATCTAAACATTCACAACAAATAACCCGCGACCGCTCAATTTGGAGCCGTGCGTATCGCACATCCTCCCTCATACGGCCCCAAGGACCATTTCCATGGCAGACCGGTGCAGCCCTCGAGTCCATTCTCGTTCGAAGCGCTCGCCTGACGCTTAACTGGCCTCCAAATCAGGACAGATACCTGGACGGTTGACGGCGAGGAACCGTATTCTATCTTGTACAATCTTGAAACAGACAGATCATTCATTGAATACCTTCAATCTGTAACGCCCATTGCCGTCATGGGAGATACGGACCATAGCTTGAATCCATGCATCTTTTTCGCAATAGCGGTGCGTCAGATGAAGGATCCGGGGATCATCGTGTATGTGCATAACTCACTCGTTTGTTATAATAATTGATCCCATCTCCGTGTACCAGAAGAACACTTCATAAGCTAAATTTCGCTGAAGGCACCTTTGGACCTCTCGTTATGGTGCATCAAGCCAACACTAAATCCACGAGGACTACCTCTCCGATCATCGGTCCAAGACTCCTTGCCACGTACGAGTACAAAGGTACTCTTAAGGAAGCGATATTCATTGACGGAGAACCATGTCAACATTATCAGTTCCCGGAACAGACTCTTCTGGATGCTGGGGTGGGTAAACTTTTCCGAGCCGACGATAAAATACCAGTTGAACCGTACAGACATAACTTAAACAGAGTGCTGGCAAAAATTCTTGCTTCAAATTCCAAACAATCCTTACAACTTCTACTCATGTGCTACTTATTCGCTGCTATGGATGGAAATCTCGCGCTTACTCTTGCGATGGAATGCAGATCGAAGCGTACAAGATCATCGTGTCAAGAGCTCACAAGCTCCAATTCGCGCCATTCAGCAGCCCTCCAGTCCGCTTGCATGACATTACAATTATTCCATGTTACATTCCGCACTGATGCGCTTTCCTTTACCGATAGAGACAGTCCGGCACCCCGCGCATGCTATCCAAACTTAGCACTCCTTCGCGACTCAACAATTAACAATATCACGGGAAGTACACGCAAAGCCCTTACATCCAATGTAGCAAATGAATACGTCTGCGTAGTACCACTGAGGTTAGATCCAGGACCCGACAACGGTATCGGCTTGGTCACATTCGAACTTAGCAAAAACACCATTCACCTTAAACGTTCAAGAGATATAAAATTCCTCGCATTCCAACCCTCCTTCAATTGTCACACAAGGGCCGTATCAGTTCAACGCGCCGATTCACCAAAACAGTGGCACCTTGCCGCTCTGGAGATAGATGACGAAGATTTAGCCACCACGCAGACGTCAGTGACTCAAAGTGTCGCGTTTCCCAGACCTCCCGTTGGTTATAAGCGAGTTTGTTGAAGCATATGTTATGAAGCATATGTTATGTATCGTGGACGGATCATTCTAAATAGTGCACATGCCTGGGGCACTTTCATTGTCCTCGATTTCTTGTGACTCAAACTGACTAGGGATAGGCTTATTGTAAATATTATATTAAGTTCAGTGTCACTAGACTTGTCATCGGAAGATCCTTGTCCATCCCAGATCCTATGCCTCGTGACACACAAAGATGATACACGGAAGCCAAAATGAAAATGCACCACACAGGGTATTATCCACATTATATACATATTACAAGAGCCCGATTCCAATTTCCAAAGTCATGTAGCAGCATCTGAGTCCAGGACAGGTCTCAGCAAACGAAACAAAACGACCAACTAGCAATAGAACTATCAACCCCAACGCGTCCCCTCAGTTGCTAAGCTCAGCGAACCCAACTTGAGTATTGCCGACATCAAACGCGGTGTACACGTTCTGCAGAAACACGTCACCCACGATCCAGAAATCTGCACCAGCAAAATCATAATTAAACATGAACAATCAGCAACTGTCTATCTTTGACCTCACGGACGAAGTTTGCTCACCTTCATCACTATCTTGCGCACTGATCCCGCCGATACAGTCCGCCGAACCACTGGATACCGGGCCCATGTTGAACGACTCCACCGAGACGGGCCACTTCACGCCGCCAAACGTGAGGCTGATGCTCGGGGTGCTGGCACAGGGGTCTATATGTAAAGGGGCGATGATGCAAAGACCATGGCGCTGAGAGTAAGTTAAATGTTAAATTCAAGCCAGCGAACCGACGTACAGGTGTACAGCCCCTGCCCGGCACTGTCTGCCAGCGCGCTTTTCCCGCCGATAGCTTGGTAGAATTTGTCCGCGCTCGCAGTGTCGATTACGATCAGCGTGGTGCCGGTGTCGATGATGGAGTCATGCCCGGTCGAGATAGTGTCGCCGTTAGCGGACAGCCCGTCGAGCTCAACCTGCCAATAGCCCTGCGATCACCAAACACACGCAATTAGACTCCGATTCATATCCAATAACAGCGCCAGATAAATGAAAGGTTCAAACGCTCAAACGCACCTCCGTCGTGACAGGGACAAAAGTAAAGTCGCCCGTATATAGGTCAGTATTGGTGCCGCCCAAGAAGAGCTCGCTCCCGCTTCGCGCTAGCTTGAACGAGAACACTGCCTCGGTGACAACACCGTCGGCGACCAGGGTTTGGAAGAACGGATTGGCATTGAAGTCCGAGATTTGCGGGAATCCCATGCCCATCAGCCCGTCAGCAGGGAATGAGCTGATCTCAAAACCAGTTGAATAGGTTGATGCGGCGCCGAGCGTTTGTTTAACGGCCTTTCATAATAAACAAGATGTGGTAATGATTAGATTCAAATTAAAGTCAGTATGCTTGGGACGTAGCCAAAAACGAGGACATCGCGTACTGTTAGACCGGCGATAGTGACCGTATCGGAGTACTGCTCGCCTGATACTGTGGATCCGTCGCCATATTCAAGGCTGAACGTCTTGCCCAAATCTTTTGATGTCGAGCTTACGCTGGGATCGTACCTCTCATGTCCGTTGCACGAGGAATTGCAATCCATCCCGGGCAGAAATAGGTCGCTGCTTCCAGTGTCGAAATCGACTACACACACATGCACAGAACACAAAATTCAAAATCAGCAGCATATGTTAGTCAGGTATAATGTTGAACGCACCGGTGTGGAACTGTGGAGGCGTCCCGACCTCGATTGATCCGTACCACAGTTGGGCATTGTCGTTTATCAGGGGGTCAGAGCCCGTAGCTCGCCTTTGTGCGCCTTTGCGCGGTGCCGATGGATGGGGCGAGCCAGTGTTCCGCTCGTATCGATCAAAACCATTCATAATCTTGCTGTATAGTATGTAGACGTACACGGCGGGACGTTCGCGAGAAGTTATTCTTTAATTAACCAAGACCAGTAAAGCCAGATTATGCAAAAATGAACGTACGCTTTGGTGTACTCCGAGTGCGCGCGCAGAGCTGCGAGATTGGCCGTTCCGTCTGGGTTAGTGAGCGTCGAGCGCTTGGTTATGGGGATTCTGATGCCGCCGGCATGTGGGTCTTTGGAGGGCGCGCCGGCAACGAGGAACGGGAGAGCGGCGATGACGGTGGCGAGAGTGAAACGCATACTGGTACTTGGGGGGGAAGATTGGAAGTCGAGGGAGGGAACGAACGAACAAAGCCTTTATACTTACAGGAACACACAGCTACCGAGCCGGTGATCAGAAGCGAATAGGCAAGCGGGCAACGCCCGACAAATCAAAGAAGCCTACGGTTAACGAGATCATCTTCTACAACCATACCCGATGAGGAATGGTGGACTTCGATGTCTGGGATTTGAATTTCCTGGACCAAACCAGTCCTTCAAACGATACTTATTCGCCAGCAGCATAGCAGAAGACCCTACGCAGATCACCTGAGCAGGTTGTGATTCAGCAACGCATGCGTCCAAGAGGGTGTGGTGATAGGTTAGTCCGCTCAGGTGCTTCCATCATCATTGGCGATTGGTCGGTGGTTGACCACTAAATGTTGGTGAGCAAGGGTTTGGCAGCGTTACACTACAGTATCGTTCGAAGTCAATCTCGTGGGAAGTCCAATGAGCTCCAAGTCGGTCTCGAAATGAGCGCGGCTAGCTGACAGCAGACGAGCCAATAACAAGCGTGGTGGTAATGTTCAATTTCGATTTGGTGCAAGACGAATGAGCACGACAATAGCAGTAGCAAAAGACACTAGTACTAGACCCTGCCAGCGAGCTCAGCAAAGCCAACCCGACCTTTACCTACATCGAAGGCAGTGTAGACGTTCTGGAGGAACACATCACCCACAATCCAACGACCTGACTCTGATCCGCCGCCGCAGTCAGCAAATCGTGTACATACACGGGGGATGGGTAATGAGTGCGCACCGGCAAAATCCACTCCGACAATGCCGCCGACACAGTCCGCCGAGCCACTTGATACCTGCCCCAGGTTGAAAGACTCCGCGGAGATGGGCCATAGCTTGCCGCCGTAGGTGAGGCTGGGGCTCGGGGCGCTATCGCAAGGGTCTATAAGCGTGATCATGTGGCGCCGGGAGTTCATTGAGTGTTGAATGTTAGATATACATATCAGTAGCCTAGTATGCACGCCAGCGAAACGACGTACAGGTATAGAAACCTCTTCCAGCAGTCGCAGTGGCGTTCTGACCGCCAACGGCCTGGTAGAACTTGTCCACGTCCGCGGTACCGCCTATGATTATAGCGGCGCCGGTGTCGAGGATGGACGTAAGCCCGGTCGAGATCGACGCGCCGTTAGCAGACACTGCATCCAAGGCCACTTCCCAAAAGCCCTGTAAAGCAAGGAATTGCAGTCAGTGTATCAACCTATGTAAAGAAATCAATACCAGGTAACCCACCTCCGTCGCGATAGGGACATATGTAAAATCGCCTTCGTACAGATCGGGGTTAGTGCCACCCAGATAGAGCTCGGATCCGCTCCGTGCAAACTTGAATGCGAAGACGGGTTCGCTGGTCGCGTCCTGGCTGATCAGGGATTGGAAAACGGGAGAGGCATTGTACGCCGAGGCGCTCTGGAAACCCATGCCCAGCAACCCGTCGGCGGGGAACCGGTTGCTGTAGAACTCGAGCGAGTAGTTCGACGCAACGCCCAGCGTTTGTTGCGTGGCCTTCAAGTT
>MU267970.1:0-22909 GCA_021014935.1 Hygrophoropsis aurantiaca
GTATACGCCTATAAATTTTGAGGCAAAGGGGTTTCTGTGGTGATGCACAAAAAAAGATTTATCGAAAAATTGCACTAGTGCTGGAACGATAGTACGGCTACACACTATCACCATCTCAACATCAATATGCGCACCTCGGACGACAACGCACTTCCCTACAAGTCAATGTGACTAAGTTACATCCACCGCCCAAACGATTCCTCCACTGTCAAAAGAATGTAACGCCCTTCAAGCTTCAATTGCAGAACCCCAACATTGATGCAAGCTCACAACGATCACTATACACGCGATCTGAGAGGCAAGCGTTTGCTGGCTCGCCTGATAACACGCTCTGGTCACCAACCTCGTCCCCACGGCGTCGACGTCAACACTACTTCCCCTGCAGCACGTAGGATTACATCAAATTCAAATTGAATTGTTACAGGCCCACAGGACGAAAGCGAGCTCCGAATTCCGCGGAGTGAAAGACGTGCGGGCGAGGCAGAGGCGAGATGGAGATGGGGAATGTGGGGTGCGGCGGTCAGCGCGGGACGGCAAGAGAATGCGAAGTAGCGGGCGATGAAAAAAACGAGGTGGGTAAGCGCATGCAAGGCTGGATGGCGCGCAGGTGTTTATTTCAAGTTCTCTCTATTATCAACAGTATTCGCGATGATCCATCCTTAACACGCCCAGAACATGACATTGCCGACCCGCCCACATCACCCTCAAGTTACGCCGTATCGCTTTACCGTTCTGATCACCCTCCACGCTGGCAAATTCAAGTGTTCAAGCGGCGGCAGACCGTCATCGGCATACCCCTACTCAATCAACATATTAATACACTCAACGAACCAACTCAACCGCAACTCCACAACATCGACACTACTGCATCGTCCATCCTCGACACGGGTCAATGGCTGTCCTTGGTATCCAGTTGGCGCAGGAGGCACAAGCAGGCTCAACTAGATGTCAGCTAGACTAATGCCATCTTGATGAATAGTGAAAGGAGTTATGGGTTGGAATCAGTCAGCGAGCCCGAGATAAAAGCAATGACGAATGCGGGTAATGTTTCTGTCGAGTTTCTGTCCTCCAAAGCTTCTCAGAGACGGATAGCAACGATTGATTGTGTGCGTTAGGATCAGAAGTCTTGCCTTTTCGGTATTGTCGGTGTGCTCCCTTCAACCTTGCTGCTCACGAGTCACATGGATGATTGAATAAAAAACTGAGGTTGGATCAGAATGCAGCCGTCAACAAAGCGATACTGTATTCCATACGACGAAATAGCCTGCAAGGCAAACGAGAGGCTACGTTACTGTTGAACTACCGCAAGGGTGCGAGACTATTGTCAATTTGTGCTGTTGAAGTAATGCTGAGAGACGACAAAGGGTTGAGGGGCGAGAAAACTGCTAACAAGTTGTGAAAAGAAAGTCTGTGCGCGCTACCTGGAAGAAGTGACTAGGCGGTACTCTCGAAGAAAGCAACCCCGTAGTTAACGTTGCCCCACCCATCCGCACGGCGACCAGTGATCTTGCCGTGAGTGGTTGTCGCATCATCCCCTTCATCACCCGTAGCTTTAGCTCCATTCGACGCGGCCGTCGCACTCCCGGTTCCACAGTAAATCGAGTTATTACCGCCGAAAGCAGAGTTTGGACAGTCCATCCCGACGGAAAATTGGTCTGTTTTTGCGACAATATCTGTGTGACCAGGCGGTGGGAAGGGACCGGGGTGATCCTGACCCTCGTCCGGATCTTGGAGTGTTAAAGAGCAGTGCTTTTCCGCGCGGAACCTAATTCCAAACAAGGACCCGTAGAAGCCAATCGGTCCAATGATCTCTCGATGCTGAGTAGAAGTTAAGCGACACGCCATAAGAAAAGCTGAGGGTAACATACCTTGCGATAAACGAATGCGCCACAAGGGTACGCGGCTGGAGCTCCATCTGTGAGATTTACCCTTGCAGGAATCTTGTCTGTCTTGAAGGCGCGTTCACCATTTTCAATATGTTCACTGTCGAAAATGATCGCAAATTGGCTATCATTCGCGAAGAGAAGGTCGTTCACCACGCTTTATAAATAACGCAGACGTTAGTTGAGACATTCACGTCGATGAATCGGCACTCACTCTTTCATCCCAAGGTATCTTATCGCAATCATTACAAGGATCACTCCCACCGAAATAGCTATCCCCACTGTCCCACCAACAGCTGCGAGTGCGGCTGCACCGAAAGTCATTGACGCCCCCGCGACGGTCGAAACAGCGACCGCCACCGTGGCCCCAGCCACTGCCACGAAGGCTTCATACATAACAAAGCCGACTGTGACCAGGCCTCCCAACACCATCTTAAGAGTAACAGAGGCGGGGCGGGTTTCATCTTTCAAACTTTGGATGGCATTGTAAATCCGTTCCGTGGTAGTGCGAATGGTGTCCCCGTGAGCCTGTTTCAAGGCCGAGTATGTCTCGGGGGTGACCGTAAATGAGCTGTCAGCTGAGTTAGCGGCCCCGGCGCCCGCGGCGGATGCTGAGGCTGAAAACATCGTCTGGGAGGCATTCGCGACAAACGGATTAATAATCTTTAGAGAAGGAAGGTGTGCAGAATGAGCAGAATCGATGAGACGCCACATCTCCTCCGATTTGTCCTCTCTGAACGAAACAGCCGTTTTGACCCTCTCCTCATCTGACTCGTCCAGGGTATAGAAGCGAGTATCCCTCTGCAAGGAGGGATTCGCATAAAAGCCGTGGTTCGCGAGGGCCTGCCGGATGCGATCAGTGAATCGCTCGGCGGTGCTGTGCGTTTCGACAGGAAAGGTGAGGGAAATCTCAGGGTGGTCTTGAGCAGTGCCGCCCCCAGCGACAGCGAGAAGAATAGAAGGGATGGAGTTCAAGTCCCATGCTGCCTTGTGAAGCTGAGCGCGTTTCTTCGAACCGATATCTTCAGGCTGGACGGTAGTGTCAGCAGCGATGGTCCAGAAAAACTGTTTGTACGAGGTTGTCATGGCGTGAGGACAGTCAGCGCAGAGAAGAGAAGATGAGATATGAGGAAAGAATGGGGAAAGAGGAGATAATATCCATACAGCTTTTATATGCGAGGGGAACACCAGAAAAGCGGTGGAGCCGTTGGAGATAATGTCTGATGAAGAGAAGGGGATACCCAGTTTAGCGAGAGGTACTGATCGTAATAGCAAACCGAGCATGTCCTCGAAATGAACATACTGAATGGACCGGAAGCATTGTTTTATGGACAGTTTGACGCTAGAGCGGAAGGTTGATCGCAGAACGTGATAATCGAGCTGTGAGAGGAAATCATTAACCAGGGTAGAGACTCGGATTGCATTGGAGACAGATACATACGCAGAAGGTGACACATATACCCCGGAATTCCAGAACGTGCCCGTGCTTACACGGGAACGGAATCTAACTTGGTAAGAGGCGCAATCAAATGACACCCATGCAGTGAGCTTCTGGACGAAAATATGCACATCCATTCCGAACAGACAGACAGACAGGTCCGGACGCATGAGGGGAGACGTGATATTGATGGATAGCTTGATGCTGGAGCTCGAGGGGAAGACTGATGTCGGAATACGCTAACCCGAGCTGTGAAAGGGTGTGGTACCAATCATGATGCTCCCCGAAACGAACACGGTGAATGGACCAGAAGCATTGGTCTATCAACGGTTTGTCGCTGAAGGAAATGTTGCGAGCTGCGAAACAACCAAGACGGAGATCGCGTCATGAGGAGACCGGTACATATCAGAAGAGAGCAGAAGACGACACAAATACCCCAAAATGCCCGAACGTGCCAGAGGGGACGCCGGCGGCGGATCGGCGCCCCACTGGCACCTCGACGTCAAGGCCGTTACTCATTTACCTCAGTTGCGTGGTCTCCCAACGGTCCGAATCATTCCAGAGTCGTTGCTGGATCGAACGCGGACGGCGGAATCGAGATGTATCACTGTCTTTTAGTTTCAGGTCCTTCCTAACACGAGTTGTCGTTTCCTATTCTCCAGCTCCCTTATTTTCCAACACGGCATCAGGACCCCAACGCAAAACCAAGCTTCCGTATCGCCTGGATTGATCGATGATCAGCCAGCTCCCGAAGCGCACAGGGCAGCGCATAGTGGCGACGAGAATAACATTCTTGGCTGCATCGTCGCCAATCAACTTGATATACATACCGAAGTTTTTGCGTGATGTTCCCAGCATTCTGGTTGGTGATATTTCGTGCATGTAGATAATACCAGCTAATCGCACTCGATCGCTATACCTAATGGATTTTTCGTAATTGTAAAGTTGTCTAACAGGAGCTGAACTCACGAGCGAGCTAACCATACAGCAATGCGCCTCAGAATCTCTGAATCATCCACGTAGGTATCATCAAATCCTAGAGTGTCAACGAACATAACGCAACGGTCCGGATCTTCTTTGTTAGGATGAGGGACTATTGCATGTTGGATAGCTACGGTACAGGGCTCCATGCCATTGCCAATAGCCACAGCGGAATCACTGCCGGCAACAGTATTGATAAACTATTTCGAAGTCAGCAGCTAATAGCAAAAAAAGCACGGACAACTCACTGTGCTTTCCCCAACCCCCATAGGTCCCATTATCCTGATAGGCGATGAGTTACAGCGATATATACGATGGTAATGAGAGACTTGCGCGATGATGATGATGTCTGTATCTCGAGCATCGTCTAAGATTGTATCGCCGACCTTTTGTCGTTTCCCCCTCCAGAACCTCCTGCTTGGGGATGTCAGCGCAAATATTCAACGAAAATTTAACTTACGGGATGGAGTTCCTGAAGTTGCTCGTGCTGTTCCTCGAAAGTGTACTTGTCATGCTTTTCAAGTTATCGTCGGATGGTGCGGTGTGCTGGCCTTCTGAATGCTTAAATGAGATACCGCGCATCGTGCAAACTGCGTGCCAAGGAACTTAAACCTTGGATAGTATAGGATGCGAACTGATGCATCATAATCGATTGCATGAAAAGCATGCACTTGTGTGGCAGCCGATCAATGGATGAATCATGTTGCACAAACTTGAGCGAGGCTCCAGAGCTCTTGAAACTTGAAAGTCGACGGGCGTCTCAATGCTCCGGAATCGATAAAAACCCTGCTGTGAAAGGTCATGCAAGTTATGAAAGCACGACCATTTTGGATCGGGAAGAAGCTGGGGATGGCAGAGACAGAGACGCGAAGGCTTGCGTCTGCGTGAGTTTCGAAGGCGTGCCGTCCGTTACATAATTACGAGTACGAGGATGGCTGCCATTGCGCATGCGGATGCGGCCTGAACCTCAAAATCATCATCACCGATAGTCCCTGCTCGAATTTACAGTACTTTATTGCTTTATATAAACCACGACCCATACGCCGCCTCGACTCGAAGGCTTAGGCCGGGAGTTCATCGCCGGCGCACTAGCAAACGACGCCTATTGAACCCCTCGAGACGATACTGTCATGCCGAACCTCCTCACAACGCAACATCCATGCTGCCCTCTACTGGACCCTAGGCTCATTCTGAGTCGACGCCGGACGGCCGCCCTATCCAATTGGCGCACACTCGAGGCACAAGCAGACTCAATTGGATGTCAAGTGGACTCACGGAACCTTGGTGGATCAATTTTGGTGGATGGTGGAAGGAACTGTGGGTTGGAATCAGTCAGCGGGATTAAGCAATGTCGAGTGTGGGCAATGGTACTTAGATAAGACGATTGTTTGTGTGTGTTAGGATCAGAAGGTCTTGCCTTTTCAGTGCTAGAAGTGACACTCGTCCTTATTTCGCATGCAATTTAGAGAGAATTTTGGCTGGGGCGAATCCTTGGTCATCACCTCGACCATACTTGCTCCAATCTATCTCGATTACAGCCATTTGTTGTCAGATGTAACTCCTTATCCACTCATTCTACTCTGTTCACTACCACATTGACCGATCTCGAAGACCAGAACAGTCATCTTCCTGATCCCACTATCATGCATCCTCAGGCTACGCTGACACGATTACTGTGATGCATATACCGAGGACGAGGCAAAAAAAACTCAATGTTTACGAGTCCCGTTTACCCTTAGATTGTCCAGTGTTTGAAGAGCAACACAACGCAAGAAACACATCAAATGGCACGATTCGCTGTCCAAACGAATCCCCGCTCCCCAAATGATGCTTACGCCGTTCAAGCATCGCCTTCACCATTCAAGCGACGCACCTAGTATATCTACAAGATGCCTTCACTATCTGAACGACATCCCAAATGCCTTCGATTTTTCAGTGACACTCCCAACCTCTCAACGGCGCAAAACGACGCCTACATCATTCAAGCGGTTCCCCCAACTTCTCAACAACACTCCCAGCTCCTCAAGGACATCCTTACTACCCAAACAACAACCAATCGTCTCCTCAACACCCTGTGTTTCAATCACACAATGCTTGCACGAAGCATGGACTTGTTAACGCAGCTGATGGGCTTCACTGTACTTGGAGATGGGCTTGATGGCACGGTTGACTGCAACTGCGAGTCGATGGGTTTGCAACGGCGCTGCTTTCCAGGTGTGTCGGGGCAAGGTGCGACTGCAATACACTGCAAACGAGCCACGACCGTAACATAGCCCTCACTAACCGAATCGCGCGCCTCCACCTTCGAATACAGGTTGACCTCCACGGCACCCTTCAATTTCAAGTGCAGAATGACTTGGACACCCTTCAACTTGAAGCTTAGAACGAATGACGACGAACATCAAGCCCAGAACGCCGACCTGCAAGTTCAGAAGGACCTCTCAAACTCGGATGACACCCTTCATGCGCAGAACGGTCCCCTTCGTTGAAGCTCAGAACACTGATATGATACAAAAATTACCATCCATTGTCCTTGCATTACAACCACGATTCCCTTGACTCTGGGGCCTAGCTGCTGCCCGACCCAAGGCTGACGACTTCACCGTGTTTCGCTTTGCCAGAGGCTATCAGCCTCCCACCAACCACCAACCACCCTCCTAATGTGAGGAACCGCCTATCACGAACCGGCCACTCCATGCTCCCTATGCCCTGCCTAGATCTTTCGTTGTGTACGTTGCCTGCGTTTTATATGCCCGTTTTTCCATGCGCTTTTCGACATGCTCTTTTCACCATGTGCTCCCCCCGACATGATCTCCTTCTGTTTCATCGGCCACATCCGCACTTACTCAACACCATTGCGCTCTCCCCACGTTCCCTCCGCCGAGCAGTGCACGCACGTTCTGCGGCGTTCGTAAAACCCATGCCTTGCATTCACTACGTTGGGGCAGCGTGTGCACTCCGCGATCGAGAATATTCTGGGGGGCGGGGTCACGTTAGGGATAGCTGTTTTGGCTTGACTGTATGGGGAGAGGGTGGAAGCTGGGAGTAGGCTAACAGCACAGTAAATGGGAGGGAAACAGCGCACAGAAGTATCAACGACAAAATCACAACGATGGCGGGGGGGTCCGCGCGACCACTTATTATGCGCGAACTTTTGATGCTTAGCCAAGGATCATTGTCGTTCATTACCCACGCAATACGGGCTAATGTGATCAAAGGCTGGTCGACCAAGGCACTGTACTCATGGCCTGATTTCCCAGGCTGCGTCATCCCGGCAACATCCCGGTGTATCCGCTTGGATGCTTAGAACACTGGCAAGCGTCCAGTCTTGCCAGCTTAAACCTATCGTCATGTATGGCGAACCCACCCCCAGTCATCAATCATTCCTTAATCACTACTGCATCCATGCATGAACGTGTTTTCTGCGTGTCCGCGATCTATAATTATCACTATTTATATTGGCACAAACGCCGAGATTGGTGGTCTTCGACTTACTCGGACCTCATCAACTTCGAAAGTGTACTTATGGCGCCTGGCTACCCCGAACGACTCGAGTCACTGGCATGGCCAATGACAGAGCCCATGAAAACTCCGAGCGCAAAACGGAGGGGCATCATGGGATGGCCAGAGCCTGAGCGTGGCGTTGCTCTGGATCCGGATACGGTTGAATTCAGAGAGGAGTGTTTGATTATCCCACGCTGCGATACATCGACCTTCAGAGAAACTATTGTCGACGACTCGGAGTTCACTCACAAGCCTGAGCCGCCATTATATCGTCATAATCATAGCAATATAGCGGCACTGGCACTTCGCGATCGCTCGCTTGGTACTAGTACATCTGCGTACTCTGCCCATGGCGAGTCGGCATTTCCGTCATTTATCAAGGTTAGTAAACGATACACCTAGTACGATTGTCAATAGGCTTACTTTATGCTCCGTGGTTCCTGCTTTCAGCCTCGACTGACCGTGCCAGTAAACGATATCACTGAGAAGGTACCTCCTTCAAGTTCAGCCGCCAGTGTTCGATTTCTCAGACATCTGCCTTTGAAATCCGATGTATGTTCTGAAGAAATAAGTATCGGTGAACACTGAAGCTCATCAACCGTGAAATGTTTAGTTAGGAGCAGTGCACCCAAGGCCCACTTATGATGGCGTTCCAAGTGATCGACCACGGATGTTATCAACGAAGGGATATAGGCGATCACATATTCGATATCAAGACGAGGTATGCGGAGCCAACAATGTGTCACACCCACGAGACTCGATTCTCATTTATATCAGAAACCAGGATACTATTCTTGCAAACCAATCTACACCGTCAGTCCAGCAGTATTCCTGGTCAGTTTAGGATCCTTGACGAAACTATGACAGTCCACCTTCGCATACAGCATCGCATTTTTGCGGCAGACTGAACCGAGGTCAGCCTCGTTTTCAACCTAACCTTGAAGCTGGCTTTATGATATGCTTCCTTTTAGCCGCGTAAACATCCTGAAAGCGAAATATCGGAATTTGACGGCTAGTATGGGTGAAATGGATCTCCTTGTGAACCATAACCTCGTATATGCGGTTTTGCGCAAACATTTAGAGAGGGTGTGTTGTTCTACAGCAGTCTCATACAGTTCCTGACGTATTTGAGTGCATATTCAGTACCCTCAGGATCCAGCTCTCGTTCATAAAGCCTTGACAATTGATCGCGATCTCATTGCTGCTCGAATCTATGTGCTCTTGCGATGTTGCGAACGGCGAAGATTATTCATGAACCAGAAGAATCACCGAGCGCAGTCTCTCCTCAATCTCATGCAAGAAGTCTCTGGAAACTCTAAATTGTGATATATAACACACCTGACGTTCATCTTGCAATTTAGCTCCTCAATAATGCGAGCCTTGATCTTGGCGAATATCGTTCTCCTATAACGACGGCAGTTATTCAATTATCCCGAAATGCAGGGCTGTATCCGGAGCGGCTGCTTCTCAGAGACGTTTTCATCCAAGATAAATTTGCATCAGCTGGGGGAAGGTATGGGGACGTCTATGAAGGCAATTTATGGGGGCGTGCTGTGGCCGTGAAAATGATGCGAGCTTGCGGATATGATGCGGATGCAGCGATGCGGCTAATGAAGGTATGTCTTTTGGAAGGTTTTTCTTTGTCTGTGTTCAAGCTATTCGATAGGCATTCGCAAAAGAAGCTGTTCTATGGGCACAGCTCTCAAGCCCATACATCCTTCAATTCTATGGCGTATATGCAATGACTAAACCTGTGCCTCGACTGGGGTTGGTATCCCCATGGATGAAAAACGGAAATCTGACACAATATCTGAACAAAACCCCTCAAATAGACCGGATGCCTCTGGTGTGTATTTCGATACGTTCTTACACAAAAGGCATCTTGAACAAAATATTACAGATGAAAGACATTGCTTTCGGACTATACTACCTCCACTCGTTTGATCCTCAAGTGATTCATGGAGACCTCAAAGGCGTAAGTAGTCTCAAGTATCCCGTATCAATATATTTTTCTCATCATCTCCCAGTCGAACATCCTCATCACTGACGATCACCGAGCTTGCGTAGCCGATTTTGGCTTATGCCTTCTTGCGCAGAACTCGGCCCTTCAAATCACGATGACTTCTAGTTCCAATGACCATGGTTCATTATTTTGGATGGCTCCTGAACTGATCAACGACGAGGAAGAAACACAATGCAAGAATTGCGCCACGGATGTCTATGCATTTGGTTGCGTGTGTTACGAGGCAGGTTAACATATTCTTCATAGCCGTGTATTCGACTCATGGGCTACGACGCAGATCTTCAATGGAAAGCCACCATTCTCTGATCTTTCTACCTACAAGGCCCGCTTAGCTATCAAAGAAAGCCGCATTCCACCTCGTCCAACGCATCCTGACCTGGATGAAACTGTCTGGATGCTTATCTTGAAGTGTCTACGCGGAGATCCAGAATCCCGTCCTAGCATGAGCGAAATCGCCCAGCAGTTATCTTTCCAGCAGAACCTCTAGCTTTTTTGTTTGTTTGAGTTAGTTAACGCACATTTCCAACCCACGACTGGTTCGTTCTTTCTCCCAAATAGACCGCCAGGTTAGGAATAATTCAGAATCACTGTAACGACACCGGTTCTTTATGCTACCTTTCCTAACCATCATACAATACTACGTATACACTGGGCAGCTGTCCCCCTGACACAGGTCATACCGGCATACTCTGTGTGACTGAGCGCCTTGCATGTCTTTCGGCATGGATTTGATCGCAAATGGTCCGAATCCATCCCAAAAATATGCTAAAAATCATACCATTGAGCAAAAATGCACCGGAAACATGACGCATTGACAATCCACTCACAATATGAATTTTCACAGTTTCCGTCCGAGTAAAACCTGAGTTGTATATCGTCGTTGGAGAAGTGATTACCCGTGACATATTTCCACGACTTCAGTTTGCCCCTGATGTCCTTGCTTTGTGTCTCCATGCAGCGACTGCAGCGCACGGATCCAGAGTTGTGTATCTTATGCGATAGCGTGTCGTGGTGATGTTCGCTGTGGCCGGTAAAACTATATCCAGACCACAGCTCAATGGAATAATTCGCTTGAGCCAGCGCGACGGCGGCGTGCACATAAGCAACGAGCACAGTTACGAGGATCGCGAATAATTTAAACATGATGCACTCTTTTCGAAAACATTAGAATGGAATGAACATTGCTGCAGCATTAGAGACATTCACCTTGAGAGAGCAGAGTGAGCGATGGCGGGTCCTGGGAGGAAAGATTCAACGCTTCATAGTTGGCATGATTCTGCCCTTTTCACCTCTAACTTTACTTGCACTGCCAAACCCGAGTGTTCCACATGCGCTTTCATGATCAATATTGGTGCCAAGTGAACAGCTCAAATCTTGATCTGTTCATTGTGCACATTATCATGCTATCTGAACGTGTAACCACAGTACTCAAATGGTCTATGCACATCTGATACCAGACATCCAAGCCGAACCTGGAAAATCGGCTTCGCATCTAAACTCGATGCTTCGCGGTATCAAGCATGTGGCAAAGATGAATACGCGTTTACTACCAAGAGGTTACTTCTTGGTTAGTTCACCCCAGCTGGGGTTCCCTCGACACAAACTGACCGGAAGCTCCACACTTCCATATGTTGCAAGAACGCGAAAAAGAGACAAAACCATACATAGAGCTCGCAAGCAGATGCTGAGAAACCAAAGAGGTAAATGAATGATGAAAAGGCTGACCAAGATACGCGTCGGAGACGAAGGTGGGTACACATTATATGGTGCGCATGGATAGTTAGGGTTTTAGCTTGCTGAGGCGAAGAGCTGGACCGCGAGGTGGGTGGGTGAGAAGTAGAGTAGTGGTGTGGTGTGTGATTCATACTTAGGGTGGAATAGCTCGAACGAGTGCGATTGTGGATGGGTCCGAAGCGCCCAGGAGCAGCTAGGAAGCGAGTTGATCGTCCAGCAATGTACTCGAATTAGCGACGATTGACCAGTTCATCAAGATCAAAACCGTCCAGAGCGCGAGTTCGCCCTTGAACGAACCATCGTTCCACGAAAAACCCATATCTCTTTCTGGCCGCCGAGCCCGAGAATTCCGGAACGAGCAAGGCGGACGGTAGCTTCAAGTGTCCAGCCCATGGAATTGATCTCCTGCAACGCGTGGGCGGCGAATACGTCCTTGTCCAGGTCGTTTGCCAGCGCTGCGAGTTCGGTTAGTCAGAGCTAGGACTTTATTTTGTATGCTTATGAAACCACCCACATCCCAGCGCAGTTTGCTTCAGTTCCACCGTGTATATTTCGTCATCGCTTGCTCGGTGAGCAGCGATCTTATAGGGCCACGCATTTCGAAGTCGTGGTCCTATTGATTCGCCAATCCGACGTGGAGGTCTGATGAGCGTCAGCTTGTGGCCTGAGCGTGATACATGGGCGACGAAAAAGTCGGCCAGGTCATTGGGTTCTTTGTATTGGAAAACCAGTTGTGGGCACTGGTAAGTAGAAAGTATTGTATGGACGTTTAATACCATGGCATCGATAACCCGAATATACGAACCTGGTAACCGGTGTTGAGAGAGGTCAAGTATTGATAGCCCTGGTGGGACAAGGCATCAATACGTTGGATGTTTTGAAAGAATATATATAACCGGAGACTTACCTGTCGGGATAACCGCGTAAACAATTCACAGATCATCTTCTGTACGCTGTAACACGGCATTATAAATATGAAAACAAACACGTTTACTAATCCACATAAACTTACACGATACTTTCCCTTCCACCGGCATTCCAAGGACTTTTTGAGAAGCCGAGGCGCCACGAGTGACCAGCTGCTGAATGGCTTACGACACCATGCGGCCACATGGGAACAACGTTTTGTTTGATATCGCCCACTGTGTCCTGGAACGCAACGTTTCTCATTCGAAGCTCGTTGCTTCCGTGAAAGGAGACGAATAGATGGTCTAGATAAGAGGCATTAGTACGGGAATTTCCGACCGGCACGCAGAGAGGGAACGAACAGATGCACCTGGCAGATTGAAAGGGTCAGAATTGGTGCGAAAGCGGTCCATGGGTGCCAGTTGCTGTCTGGGATCAGATGCTGTTCGTACTCGCTGCGGTGGTGTGATAGCACCCGAATTCGCACGCGTCAGTTTCCTCGTGGTGGATAGCCTCGTTGTAGATGGACGCACAGTCCTGGGCACGGGCAAGGGCGTAGGAAGTAGCGGAGCATCTGAGCTAGGAGGAAAGAAAGGGAAATTTGGAAGACCAGCATCAGGATCAGGCGGAGAAAAGGAAAATGTCTGAGAGTCAGGACTGGTAGGTGGACGCGTCGAGAATTTCTCTCTAGTCCCTTGATTATGGGGTTGGCTCGCAGAATAATTTTGGTCTTGTGAATGGTTAGTGGCAGCGAAAGGATTGGGATAGCCTGGGGGAACATATACGTGACATGGCTTGCCATAGTTTGGATATTGGGCACTGGAGTATGCGCGGTGCATCGTACGATCGATGGGGGACAGAACGAAAGAGCAATTGAAGCAAACATGTGTTGCCAGTAAGACTTTGCCTCGAGGTGCGCGGCGATCTGCCTTTCACGGTCAAACAAATCCAAATCAGTAAATCCTCCAAAAACCGGGCGCCCTACAACCATATCCCGCGAACAGAATCAACATCAACACCTTCTCTTGAGGAAGTTTAATTTTAGCAGAGTTCTCACCCACGACTGGTCGGCAGGCTTTGAACTACATGCAGGGCGCAGGGTTGTGATGAATCATCACAGTAGCACCGATTACCTGTGATGAACCCCTCAGCTTATCGTACTGAGTCAGGAGGATTTTCAACTGCCAGTCATTGATTCCAAATTGGCCGAGCGCGATGCACGATGCTAAGGTAGAAGATTCGTTTTGGTGTTTCTAGTAATCTCGGTGACGGTGCTCCGAATTCGCTTCATATAGCTCATATCAGCATATATTGTGCGACTTGGCGGCTTGTATGCCTTTCGGCACGGATTTGAACGTATGAACCCCCACAAAGGCGTTACTAACGAAATATGCGAATGAGCATAGTTTCAAGCAATGGCAGTGATTACCCGTCAACGAATTTGAACAACTTGAGTTTGCTCCTGATATCCGTGCTATTCGCCCCGCGCAGACGCTGTAACGACTGGTTCCGAAGATGGCTCGTTGATGTGATAGCGAGCCTTGATGATGTGCTTTATGACCAGCGAAATCTTATCCAAACCACAGCTCGAGCGAATAATTCGCATTAGCCGAAGTAACAGCGTAGCCCGCAAGCACAGCTGAATAATCTGAACATTGTACTTTTCGAAAGAGTTAGGGAAGAGACATTGGGGCGTCAGAGATACTCACATGTAAAGTGCAGAGCGAGTGGTGGCGGATACCGGGAGGGACTTCATTGCTTGGTTTGCATGGCTTTCTCTCCTATGTATCCCTTGGCTTTACTTAAACTGCCGATATGAGCGTCTCTCACGCGTTTTCAATATCAGTACATATCATTAGCGGCATGAAGTGAACGGTTCAAGACCTGATCTGTCCATCAACTGCTGTTGTCTCGAGGTCAGCCATACTAGAACCCCCACCGAATGTTACAGGTCACGAAGCAGAGACAAAACTGGAAAACCGGCACGCCTGAACGCATAGAAGCAGGTGATCAGAGACCAATGCGGGAATCATGATAATGGCCACGAGAGGGAAATGTGGCGGTGGAGTGGGGGATCCAGGGCTTCCAGGGGTCAGGTCAGGTCATTCCGGGGGTCTTACGTAGTGTATATAGCGTGGTTGTGTCTTGTTCGTGTCCCGCATCCTCCATACCGCTATAGGATCATCCTTCTCGTCCTTGTCTGTGCGCTCGGCCTACTCCAGCGGGAAGGACCACGGCTGAAATATCTAAGAGCGAGATACCATAAGCAAGCAGGACACCCTTCGGTACCGGAAGCAAATTCGGATACACACATGTCATAGGATGCTTACATTTGCACTGGCGACTTCAAGCAAGCTTGAGAAACTACAAGTAGAGTAAACTCGCACCTTCTGAGTCTTTGTGGATACATGAATGGAGCAAGGCAGATAGTGGGGTAGTGGATGGAGCATTGGTGAGGACATATGCATCATTTGATCAGTAGGATGTACCTAACAAAGATATATGGACGCAGCCAAGGTTCAATGCGTTCCAAGGCTACATACATAACAACGCTTTGCAGTCTTTTGCAGTACCACCCTTGTTTGTGTGTGTTAGGATCAAAAGATCTTGCCTTTTCGGGGCCACTCATTCTGAAAGCAAACTCGGTTCGGATAGTTCAGATATTCTCCAACCCAATTCCAACCTGTCCCGACCACCATCCCGTCTGATTCAGAGACCGAATTTACCTCCTAGGTAACAATGCATCTTATTCTAGTTGTCACCTCACGCAAGGGCCACCTCTGCCTTGATTCCTGTCGTGTTTGAGCTCGAAGATCTGGAGAGCTCATATATGTCGCCATTCCTCCGAATCCATGATCGTCACCATTGCGTTCAAGATGGCTCTGATCTGCTCTAAAATCAAGACTTTTGCTGTGTTTGAAGTTTAATGCCCCAGTTTTGCGCACTCGGATATAGAATCAAAGTTAGACGGTCACAATGTCGGAAAACAGGTGTGCAAGAATATATACTGTCACTCGCACGCACCGACAATGAAGCTCTCGGCCCCGTTGTGCAAGGTGCTGCAGATTATATTATCACGATTGTAAGCAGAGCGCTGAAGAGTAATGCAACTATATTTCATTGGCAATAAAATAACTGACGATATGGATTAGGCAAACTCCTAGACCATCAATATTAGTTAGTAGATTCAAACCAGAAACGAGGGAGCACTTCTCTGTGTTCCACCGTGGAAGCAGTTCAGAAGTTGAGGCTCTAGCACTCTATTCTCGCCGAGGTTCTGGCATGTATGATGGTATTCCTGGGGCCCAAAATATATACTTGATTTGTCGTGAATGGCTCAACATGGATATGCAGGCCGTCCCAAAATCATGATCGACTTCTTCTGAGTGTTCCGCCGCCGTATTGATGCGACACCTTTCTAAGCAGAAATGCAAGTGCTTGGAAACGGCCTCGATGTGCTCTTTTGTCCGAGTCTAGGTTTAAATTTGTGATAATCCGTACAATAGCACTTACAATTGCTCGTGGTTGTGGTCATCACTCCAGTTCGTAGTCCCAATCAACGTATATATACAGCAGAGAACTCAGCATCGTACAGATTGCGCGTCAGGGTTGGTGCAGAAGGATCGCAGGCTGAGCGCGCGCTGAGCCGCTGAGGAGATGAGACGAAAACAACTGATCGCAATCGGTAGGTCCCCGAGCCACCGTGAGTGCATGCCCGGGCCCTCTGGCACCACGCATGGATCTGCCTGCAGCTGATATGTGGACACTGATCCAACAATGCTTGGTCACTGACCCGGAAGCCCGCCCTAATCTGAAACAAGTCATTCAAAAGTTGGAATGCCATCCCGATGTTCGAGACCACCGGACCCCATCGCCTTGGATAGTGCCAGGAAGCAACGATCCCGTCAGGCAGGATAAAGCGCGTACAAAACTCAGATTGTCTACCCTATTTGCTCGGGGAAGTAACACCAAGGATCGCCTCGCGCGAAAAAGTTGATAATTCTGCAACATGTAATTCTGTGAGAATCGGACAGAGGTGCATTTGCTGAGTGAAAGTGCCCAAATCGGAGGAGGGCAAGTTATGTGTAAAGGATGTGGAAAACGAGGGAGTATCTTGGTTTGAAACTTTGGTCTGCCAGTGCATACAGTAAACCGTTGGTGATAAAGCGGCAGGCTTAAGACTGGCCTACGCCTGTGAGTACAAACTAACGCAAGTATACCACAATGCGTTGTTTGTGTGTGTTAAGATCAGAAGATCTTGCCTTTTAGGGTTAACTGTCAAGGCCGCCAACACGGACGGCTGCCATTGTGATTGGATCGTGGACTCGTTCACGATGAACACCGGTTATCCCACCGTCACAATCGATGTCGTATGTCGTGTTCTTTCATTCCTCGTCAGCTCATAGTAAACCAGTGGATTGTTGCGAACTTCGACTCGATGGTTGATTTTACGGCTTCACAATTGAAATTCGAACGATGATATGCGAACACTCACGTCCCGATATAACTCAACGATCCAACCCACCAACCCACAGATTCTCGACAGACACACGGCGAAAGAGGTCCTTGGTGCCGTCCTTCACTCCATCCTCTTCCATCGCCTGTTTGGAACCGTGAAGCCGCAGACATTTGAGGTCCTCGATGTCACAATGGTAAGCTTCCCTCAAGTCTTCGCTGGACTAAGTCGTTGCTGCATCTACGTCATCTCTATGATGATGATGATGATGATGAAGCGTCGAACATTCGCGCATTGCATTGGATGTGCTTGAAGTGTTGCTTCGTCCAGGCATCGCCGCAGTTCACATTCTTGAGTGCTATGCTGAATTATATGTATGCTAACGAGGTTTTCGTCTATCACGGTGTAGCCGGGCGTTGCAGATCCCGAAATGGAGCAGCTCGTCAACGATAAAGTTGATGTTTTCTGGAGAGGCATCGAGAGCGGTGCGAACAAGCGAGGGCAGGTATGGTCTAGTCTTTAAGTTATACACCAAAGCTACACCCCGCCGTTCTTCTATACTTTTTCTTCTTCGTCCCATGTTTGCGCTTTCGTTACCTTTATATGATCAACATACGCGGCTGTTTTATTGATGGATCTTCATTTGGTGACAGATTACCGTCACGTTCTCCGAAAAACGCCCAAAGAAGGCATGGTTTCAAGTATATATGGGCGAGGAAGAGGTAACTTGGGAACAATGGTATGTCCTCCATATTTATGGATAGCTATCGTCACATTGTCTAACTGTCTGCGTACCTTTCTGTCTTTCTTTCTTCCGCTCATATCGACATTTACACGAATTGTCGTGCTTATCATATTTATCGAACTGGCTCATAAATTTTCTCCTCGACCAGGGTTGTCAATGCTGAGCTGCGCCAACCAAAATCTGAGCAAGGTGCGTTTATTTTTCCCTTTTCCTTCCTCCTGTTTTCACCTCGTTATCATCTTCAACCTTGGTTGCACTGCCCTTCTCTCGATGCTCCCACCCGATTCAACAGACCGTACGCCCACCGTCCCGAACCCAACCTCCACAGCACTGACCTCCGCGCTGCGCACGATGCTCACTTACACGTCCTCTGAGCGCGGACGCAATGCCGTGCCACTCATCACAAACGCAAGTGGGATATCGCCGTTCCCTATCCGGATCGCGGTTCGCATCGGAGGGGTCGAGATTGGATAAGGGATGTCCTCGGCGGGTAAAATGAAAGATCGGGGTGTGTGTAAGATGACGCGATGCTGTATTCGAATGATAGATGTAAGTACCGCTTTCATGATTTGAATCCCTGTTTATGCTTCACTATTTTCCTTCTTTTGTCATGGCGACATGTTGATTTTGAAGAAGATAGTATTTTGTACATCCTCGACATTGGACGCAACTTGCGTATATGAACCGGAGGCGAAATGGCGACTTAGTAAAAAATCATAGCTGACGGGGCCAAGAACACTCATTCATATCAACCGGCGCTAATACGCCTAACTGACAACCCCCACACCTCATTGTTCAAGCTCAGACTATTCTACAACGCCACGAACCAACTAAACCAATCCTTTTTCCCTTGCGCACTCTCCTCTTTAACCCAACAATCAACCATGTCTGTTAACAAACTGCACGCAACCCAAAAGGAATCAAATGAAACGTAACCTATGTTTAATTGCTAGGTAACACCTGAGAATACTTGGGAGCAGTATTGCGGTCGGAATGGATCGGCGTTCAATAAGTCCTCTGCGCGGCGACGGAATTCGAAGGGAAAGGTGATGTCCTCTTCAGAGTATGATAGGAAGATTGGCTCTATATTGCTGCAACGATGTGAGATGAGTATGTTTTCGATGTCTTCACACATACATAGGTATGATGGTTACTATTCACTTTTGAATTTCATCCTCAAAATGCAGGGCACCAGTCAGTTCACCAACTGGAACGGCATGGTATATTCTAGAACTGGCCAGACGTGCTCCGCTTTATATGGCTCATACTTGGTTCATACCGACATACTTTGTGCGACTTGCATGACTTTCGGCATGTATTTGATCGCACGTGCTCCAAACTCGTACAGGAAGATCGTTGCTAACAAAGTTATGGGAAGAAGCAAATAATTTGAGCAATGTCAGACAGAAATTAGATGCGACCACCCTATAATTGAATGGGCTTTTGCAGTGTTCGTCTGAATAGAACCTGAGCTTCAGAGTATGGCAGATCAATATACTTGTTACATCATCGACGTCCTGTCGTTCCAGTGGCTCACCGCGAATCATGTGCGGCTTTATGAACGACGCATCTTCCCTAGAAGAGATAACGTTCAGTGGATATAGCCTTCCTCGGAAATACACGGCGAGCTTACAGAACTGAAAGTTCTGCCCCCAGGGTACGCGACAGGGAACTGATGAGCGTCGAGCACAACGCCACGGTAGATCTCGGGTAGCCGTCCGTTTCACGAAGTTCGACCAGCCGTCTCAAATTTGAAGTTGATGACAGAACGATGTCGAATAGGTCGAGAACAGACGTGGACTGCGACTCTGGACACCCCTCGCAATGCTGCGGTTGAAGACTAGCTTGCTTGACTGAGTTCTGGAGGAGCGGCAGCAGGCTGGACGCTGACTGTGAAGCAAACTTGGTAAGGGCCAGTTGCAAATCGCGGTAGCAATGGCCTCGAGAACAAGTTTTCAATCGAGGTTACTTGTGCTGACCAATCGTTATAATTAGAGATGATATAGACGACCTCTCCATATGACATGTTTCAAGAGCGCTTTATAAGATAATATAAGACACAAGAGAACGAATTTGTTACAGAATCCCCGAGCCCTTAAGGGCATTCTGTATAATCGTCTCCTTGACGGTTGTGAAGATCAGCCGCACATTCGAGGTATCAGTGAGTTGTGGAAGGCTGATGAGGGACAGGGCTAATCATGAAGCGATGCACAAAAGAACCAATGTTACTTACTGTGGGTATATGCTCAACCGAGCACGATTGGCCTGCATAAATCTCCATAGTATATATTCGGTGGCTTTGTTGACATCAGCGCCACCAGTATACTCAGGAAAGTACTGCTCTAGCGGCCTCTGGATGGTGAGGGTTAGTACTACATCAGTTGGTGTCGGGTGGTCAAACTTGCGTTGGGTAACTTGGCCTCGAAGATGTCTATCTTGGTCAAAAACAAGATGATGGGACATTGTAGGAACCACTGCGAATTGATGATAGACTCGAAAAGCAGTATGGACTCTGCCATGCGATTCTGTCGAGTGACATCAGGGAGAGAAGGGGAACACAAGATATAAGCTTACCTGTTTCTGCTCCTCGAGCAGCACTTGATCATACTCGCTGAGGGCAGCGCAAAAGATGACACTGGTCACGCTCTCGAAACAGTGAATCCAGTTTTTCCGCTCCGACTGTTGCCCACCAACGTCGAACATGTGTACTCTGACATCGTGTAAGTGGATCCATGATGTGTTTATTCCGACTTACGACAGCTGACCCATATTAAAGCGGGTCTCAGTGATTCCTGTAGTTTTCTGTAGTGCTCGTAGGACGTCGTTCTCCGTTGGTACGTATGCCGGTGCGCCAATTCGTAAAACCTCCGCAAAGAAACTGATAGAACCGAGTAAGAAAGCCGACGGAATAAAAGCTGAGACATAATAAAACTTACTACGCGGCATTATCCATGAGATAGAATTCACTACAGTGGATGAGGACTTTTGGAATGACGGGGTCCTGCCAGAGCTCATGTATAGCTTGTGCAATTTCCGCTGTAAACAAACATCCATCCGTCGCGTCGATCTGACAGTCAAGAATTCGCTCCACGTTGGTCTGAACGAAAGCCGTCAAGTCACTCTAAGCAACTCACGTCAAAAAGCAACTCACTCTATTTGCAGGATGTACGCAGTCAACCCCGATTTTACGCATAGCGTACACGATTGCCTGCGCACTGTCGACCGTATTCTTGAATATGGTGGACCGGTAGGACATTAACTCATTCCTCGAGAAGCCATTTTGGTGTATGATCCTCATTTGCTTCACAATAGTCGACTTTCCCGACTCGCTCGATCCTGTAAAGGAAAACCGAGGATTAGTTATGAATAGCTAGACGGGGAACCCAGCAAGTACTGGAGTTCGACTTCGCATCAAGGCAAGCAATCTGACAAACACACATGAAACGAAGGTCGAGAACCACAAACCTAGGAGTAAAATTTTGATGTCTTTGCGAAACTTCCTCGAGTCATCTCCGATGTAGTGGTCTATCTTGTCGGAGCGCCTCTTCGCAGCGCGGCTCGATACCCAGTTGCCCATCCTTGCCAATCAATAGGCAGGCAGACGAACAAACTCAACCTCTTTTGGGTTCATGCTTCAAGCTTCAAGCTCCGCTTCCGCTGTGTTGTCGCGGAGTCTGTGACTTTGGACTGGACGTGGAGAGATTAGTATCAAGCACTTGGCCGGATTATCTTCGTTCATCACTCATCAGCGCTATTTTATGTGTGATGCTGACGTTCAGATACCTTCAGGCTCCCTGTATTATATATTATGTATTGTATGGGTTGAATCAACAAACTTGATACAAAACTTGAATATTTGAACGTTGAACATGGATGCCGATATGTCACAAACGACTAGCCTTGCCGCTTCCCCAACACCTTCCGCCGAATCTCGCTCGACGCCCGTACAAATACAAATGAGCCTTCCAATGCACCGCGTTCAACACCAGCCTAGCTAACGACGACCACATGCGGGAACGTGATCGTCTTCTTATGAACGCCGTTGTACCGCACCACGTACTCCCGCGACGGACAAACATAATAAAGCTGCGTCGTGCTCCCAAAGCCCCCGCGGTCCGGCGTGATAAGGGCCGGGGCACCCCCTCCAGTGACATCGTACAGCTCGATCTGCGGCGCGTCCTTGACGTGCGTACCGTCTGGCCTGAAAAACTCGACCAAGAAAAAGGCGTATTTGGGGAGGCGCATGACGCGCCCGGTGATTCCGTCTACTAGCGGGAAACGCCTCTCGCGGAATCGTCGTCTGGGAGCATCTATTTATTAGTCACCAGTGAGTTGAAAAGCGTCAGGGGTTTGTGAGAATAAATCACCCTCAGATCAATGGTCTCTTTTGCCATCCACGCCGGGAACTGCTCTGATAGACGCTGGAGCATGGTAGCTGATGCAGATGATTTGGTACTTGAGTGAGCCATGGTGGTGATGAGAAGAGACAAGCAAATAAGGGGCTGGTTTGTGAAACGAACAATGCTGACTAAGCGCGGATCGGAGGAAAGGCTCAGCGAGCCCACGTCCCAATCGATGTCATATGTCCGCGTTTTTTCATTCCTTTTCAACTCACAATAACAGGAACCATCGTTGGTATTCGAAAACTCACGTCTCCTAACCCTGCGCGATCCTACTTAATACAACTCACGAGTCGTCGAACCCACGAACCTACACATTCTCTACAGACACGCTGCGAAAGAGGTGCTTCACATTGCCTTTCACTCCATCTTATTCCACCGCCTCCAGAACTGTCAAGCCTCAGCCATCTAAGGTTCTAGATGGCACTATGGTATGTTTCCCACAATCTTTTCCAGACTAAGTCGTTGCCGCATCCACGTCATCGCATCGAGAGCGGTGCGAACGAACGAGGGCAGATATGATTTCATCTTCTAGTGTTCTTTCATACGCTATATATCTTTTGTATTCTTCGTCTCATGCCGAAGCTGTCGATATCTTCTATTTGGTCGTTATAAATCTAATGGCTAGTTTATTTCATTGACTTGACTCTGATTCGATGGCAGATTGCAGTCACGTTCTCCGAAAAACCAAGTATATATGGGCGAGGAAAAGGTTACATGGGACATTGGGAACAATGGTATGTCCCCCATTTTTGTGGATAGGCATCGTCGCATTGTCAATCTATATATATATATATATGCATATCTTCTCTTTTTTGCTCCATTCATATCGACAGCTC
>MU267971.1:0-22797 GCA_021014935.1 Hygrophoropsis aurantiaca
GCTCTCGAGCATCCCCGTACTTCTTGTCTTTCAGGTTCTGCAAAGTAGTCAGTAACGTCCCTCCACATGATGTTCACTTGGCGTACCTTGTGCGTATAGAATTGTGAGGGATCAACAGTTGATACCGCCTGAAGTTGCACAGTCTTCGACAAAAGAGGCTCGCTTCTCCACTTGATTTGAACGACTATAGCCAGGATTAGACCACAAGCTAAGCGAGCGAATAACCCAACGTCTGGACCCATTTGGACGTCCGGGAAACACATCAACATTGATGGATTTTCGAACCATTCCAGCGTGCTCTCCACATCTGAACATCTGCGTCCGATAACCGATGTGGCACCCATGCGACCTGGAAGGTGAAAACGATGGACGCTTGTCTTTTCACCATCCCGAACGACAGAGACGATTTCAGCGCCCTGTCTGGCCCATTCTGGGACAGATTCTCCAAAATCAAAAACGTCACATAGATTACGACCGTCGTCAAATGCAGACGTAAGGTAAAGTCCGACAAATTCTTCAAAATATTGGCCTCTGCCTCCCTCATGAAGGAGGCTTTTCTTGACGTGCTCTGCAAATGAAAAGTCACTAACGGTGCGGAACTCCTGCGCCGCAGCAAGTAGGACAAGAGGTTCGTCAACGATTGCCCATTCCCCCTTGCCATCGGGGAAACGAGCGAAGCCGTATTGGACGTGTTTTTCCTTGTTTTTCGTTAAAGATAGATGCCTCCGCTCTATCAGCCACGTATAAAGAACGTCACTGAAGAGCGAAAGTCGTTCAGGGTCTGACGAAAAGGGTGAGAACTAAATTAGAGGAGAACAAACTGCGAACATACCATTGAGAATCTTAGAGAAATCCAATGATAGCTTGGCCCCGGGAAGTAATGCAACATCCGCTCTCTCTTCATCAACGAAGGGCTGACCATCAGTTGGGCAAAACTTGCAGAACATCTTGACGTAGGCATTTAACGTCCTATGAGGTGACTGGAATGAGGACCCTAACAGTTGATCCACGAGTGACGCAGTAAAGCGATGCCTGAGGGAGGGCTCAGTATGAACAATCCTCGTACGGGTTTGTGATGGCGCACCTTCCGCGCACCCAATTCCAGGCTCGTCCAAGAAGTTCCCTCCCAGATTCTGACTCGGCGATGTGCTTGGGCATATAGCGCATAATATAATTGCCCTGACGCTCGCGGTCGTCAAACGCACCAGTATTCGTTGCATGGGTAAATCTGGAGTGCTTCATGACCGCCGAATGGGCAACATCGTTGACAATTTCGAAAGACAGGCCGGTCCCTGAGAGAATCACTGGGAATTCCGATGCAGCGGTACATGCGCTAACGATCGGTCTTAAAACCGGACGTTTGACAGATTTATCCCGTTCCGAGCGAAACGCCTCACCCAGCGCCCCCATTGCAATCTGCGCCTCGTCGAGTACGATGACGAAATCCCGGCTCAGGCCAAATTCGCCTTGTAACGCAAGGAGTTTTGAATGAACTCGAAGACCCCCTACTATCATCAAGTATTTATCGCTGGCGTCCGATAGCTCTTCAGATAATGCTGCAAAGACCTCCACTCCAAGAATATCGATAGAACGCAATTGAAGAAAGAGCCAGTGCTTCTTGAATTCGTTGATAGATTGAGCGGGGTGCGAGGCTTTAGCCTTTTTCAAGAAGTGTTCGAAGACGAGGATGCGTGCCACAAGGACCTGGTGCATGCGCCGTATCGCGATGGTATGATTACGACTGTATGCAACATCCCGGGAGTGTTCATCTTCGATCTTCTCGGGTTCCGCAATAAAGCCGGCAGAGCTGGGGATGTAGTGGATTATGGCATCCATGACATCAAGGGACCCGAGTGGATTGGTGACCCTTTGCACAGCATTCGTGAAATAGAATCCCCAGCCTCTACTCAGGCCTTCTAATAGTAGTCGAGTCTTGCCAGATCCCGAGGTATTGACAAGAAGGCTGAACGAAACAGGATATAAGGAAATTGAATAGCGAATGAGGCGAAATGGCTCATCGTGATTTGCGGTTGAACAACTCGTCGAGGACGCTTTGTTTGACGACACCATTCCCCAAGTCATGCAGAAGCAGAATGGGTTCTCGTGATATTTGAGGTATTTTGAGATCGTTGATGAAACGGTCGGTTTCAGGGTCGCCAGACGGAGGCGGTTCCCAGAAACTGTTCCAGGGAGGACCAGCGAGGTACTCTTCAAGCTTTGTGTCGCGTTGACTTAAGAAATTATCAACAAGGGCTTGTGTTTCGCTTTCGCTTTTACATGGCGTGGGCCGGGAGCTGGGGAAGATTGACCTGTCCTCCGGGGTGGTGGGCCCCTGAAGGATTCCTGATTATAGTTGAGTCGAATACAGTACCGACGGGTTGAGAACAAGGCGGTATCAACAATAAGGCAAATCGCACAACGGGGTTCGCGGTCAGCAAGTGACAGGGTCGAACGATAAGAGTCGGGCCATGGCGTGATTTGAATGTGTGGGATTAACGAGAGTAAGTAAGAGATCAGGAAAATGAGCGATCTTACGCGTACCAGTCGGACGGACGACAATGATCTGGACCTGTTTATCGACTGGGCCCTCTTCAAAGACATCCTTCAGTTTGTCGGACACATTCAATAGCTCTGCGCCCTCAACATCCTCTCCCTTTTTCTTTCCGCCGACCTTTTCCTTGAGTTTGTTGATTGGGATCCCAACTTTGAAGAGGTTGAGACGATGGGCGAAAAACGCATCGAGATCTGGTGCACTTGTCTTCTTAATCGCTTCCTTCAACGCATAAACGCTCCTGGTTCCCTCGACTTGGACTTCCAAGGGTTCGGGGGGATATTCTCCCAATATATGGCACCATAACAAGAGTTTAGCCATTGTGCGATGAGTGGGTAGGATGTGGTCTACATTAGGTCAGTAAATTCCCCTAAAGAATACATCAGCAATTGTGAAGTGGCTGTACAGCGCTGTCAACCAAGTAAAAAACTGATCTGACCCCGACTTGAACGGGAGACCTTCTGTGTGCACAATGGATGTTAGACAGATGCGATAACCAACTACGCCATCAGACCATGTGAACAAGAGCCTATAATTTACGCTATAGTGACGCGCAGCAGAAGGAATCAGGTCTCCCCTTCGAGCTTGGCCGAATCAAATGACACCAGAATCCACAAAAAAAACGACCACAGAATTTCTGTAGGAAACCGCCAAAGAAGATTTCATCATTGGATGCAGTGCCAAGAAAGCTCTCGACGTTAAGCGAAGTTTTTGCATCTCTCACTTTCAGACTGAATCAGACAAAGCCTTGCGTTATATGTACTCAACAACCAAACGCGTTCCAGGCCTTGAAGACTACCCAGATGGTGCATAAATGATGAGGACACGCTCACTTGTGACTGATCAAATTCCAAAAGTCTCCTGACAACAACTTGACAATATATATCTTGGAGGGCACACTGCTCCCCTAACGTTCTGGTCATGTGAAGTGATAGCATCAAGTTTCTGATCAGACTTTGCCCCAAATTATCCGAACAGAAGACTCTGCTAAAGAAATCATCTGGTTTGAGGGTCCGAAGGTCAACACTCAGAATTGCGGCCAGCGCTAAAGTATACTCGATCGCGACGGAGACGAACATTATATAGGCCTCCGCTACCTGACAGAGGCGTTCCGACGTCTCCTCAAGGCTCACAAGGAACCAGAAAGAAGCCGCGGATAAATTTGAACCACCAGACTTGCCATAAATAGACGACCCACTTTCAAATCATGCGATATCCTTGGTCTGGTGACCGTGATGACGAGCTTCAGACGCTTTCTATCCAACGCCTTCAAAGTCAGGCCAGTGCAACTCTCCTCTTTCCCTCAACGCCAGCTTCACACCACTTCGATCGCCAGAATGCCTCGTACCGCTGAGACAGCAAGTTTCAAGGTAAAATAAAACTATTCTCAAAGATGTTTCGCTCGGAGTTTATCAGTTGGGGCTGTAGTTCAACCACACGATGTTCCGTATCAAGGACCCGAAGGTGTCCTTGCCATTTTACACGGAAGTATGTCGCGCCATCGATTTTTTTTAGAGACGACGATTAACGGTCAACGATTTGTTCTTCAAGATCCTCGGCATGGACATCATCTCTGGCAAGCGTGTGTCGCCACGGATATACTAATTTTCTGACGTTTTCCTAGAGTCAAACATGGGTGACTTCACGCTGTACTTCCTCGGATTCGACCATGACGGAATTATGCAGTTAAGTGGAGAGGAGAGAAGCAAGGCTCGTTTCAATCGTGAAGGTGGGACGGTTCACCCGAGCCAACATGTGTCCCAACTAATCAATTTCATGGCGACTAGGAATCTTGGAGCTGACTCACAATCACGGTACCGAGTCCGATGCTAGCTTCCAGGGCTACTCCAGTGGGAATTCCGATCCCGGCAGAGGTTTCGGTCACATCGCTATCACTGTGGATAACATTGAGCAGGCTTGCGAGCGCCTTGAAAAACTCGGGGTTCCGTTCAAGAAGCGCCTCACTGATGGGAAAATGAAGCATATCGCGTTCATCCTTGATCCCGATGGGTGAGGCAATCGGATCGTCCTTTTATGTCTTTGGCTAAACCTCCTCATTATAGGTACTGGATCGAAATTGTTCCCGGAGCACTCAAGCTGTAATTTTTTTAGGAGCACTAAGAATTGGCGAAATACTATGGGTTGAAGTTGTACTAACAAGTGATTGTATACATATCTGAATTCAGAATCTTGGTGCCATTGTCCAGATAAGCTGGGGAGTGCAGTCTGTGGTAAAATATCGCTAAAACCCACTCCTCATGTCCGCGATTTTGTCCTCACAGCAGCTGTAGAATAGTTCTACGCGGAACATGATGATAATCCGAGGGGGTGGGTGAAAGTAACTTGCGTTCCTGTATCCTGCGTTCCTGTATCCTGGTGGTGTGCAGGTAGAAACGGTGTTATGACCTCACAAAGTTTGACGCCTATCGCCGCTCCTAGATGGTGCCTTTTGATCTTTTACGCTTGGAACAGGATTTATTGCTGCTGGGATTACCGATATAGTTACTCGGTCCTCCTCTATTCCGCCCCGTGAGGTCGGACGGCGTCCTGCGGCATGCCCTCGGAAATCTATATGTCCTGGGTTTAAACGATAAGGTCACTTTATAGGTCGGAAAAAAATGGGTGCGCATGTTGAGCTGTCTCGGAGAAATCTGAAGCATGTCGAAGTGCAGAAGACAGCTTGCCGCAAGGCGAACATTGACAGGTTAGAAAAGGATGGATATATAAAAATAATTAATGGAGATATCGTGAGAAATTCTTCGGAAACCAATACCTCGACTTGGAACTGCTAACCGGCAGGCCTCCGGACTCTGTCAGTGAACCTTGACATCGATCGGTGTTGGTGGTCTCCTCGAATAATGACTTTGCCTCTTACCATGTCTAAATGTCTGGTAAATGTATGTTTGTAAATCATCACGACTCGGTAACCAACGATAGTTGATCATATTTGGAGACCGCCCACCTCAACTGCAGGACATCCATTGGGGATATTTAGCATGGTGACAAGAAATATTGAGATGGACTCATGATGGTGAGCTTCATGATAGTAGAAACTCGTCAGGCAACGATATTTTTTTCCCTGTCTATATCATGATTGGTGTTAAAGCTCATTTCCAGCCAGATATCACAGTCCGGGGTGGCGGTGTTCTACTTTCATCTGATTCCGGGAGGTGCCACCACCATGACGCGAAATATCGCTTCGATAACTTTATACAGAGACTTCTTACCCATGAATATGCTCTAATTTATGGTCACCTGCTCGAGAGGAGCAGTCACGAGTTGACGTCCTGCTCTGTGAAACCATTTACGCGCTCCCGTATAAAATCCCTCTTGAGGGACTTGGTATGGTCACGGCGCACCATGTTGCGCTTACTCCTCAGGACATTAGTCTCTTCTTGTCTGCCACTCTTGGCACTGGGACAGACCTTCAGTCTATCAGATTTGCAATGGACTCTCAAGAATGAGAACGGTTCCATTGTGGTCCCGGGTTCTTTGCCTTCACAAGCACATCTCGACCTCTATAGAGCTGGTGTTATCAACAACCCCTTGCTCGGCATAAATGGTAAGGTCCATACATTCTTCTGGCTTTGACTTCATACTTATCTCTTGCAGAATATACGGAGAGATGGGTAATCAACGACAATTGGACGTATACAGCCGACCTCTCGCCCTTCACGCAAGACTATAAAAAAGACGCATCCGAGAAGACTCTATTGGTATTTTACGGCATCGACACAATAGCGAACATAGTAGGGGATATCTCTTACTGCGTGAATATCATTCTGATCTCCTCCAGACTTTCGCTGGCCATCCAGTAGCTTGGGTTAACAACCAATTCCGACAATATGTATATGATGTATCCGACTTTTTAGCATCTCCCGGAAGTGATAATAATTTGACCGTGACACTTGAATCCGCCTGGTATTATGGATTGAATGTTACGGAGATGCCCTATGCAGAATACTTCCCGGATACCGCAAACGTGACCACAGTCGATAATGTATGTGATTTGCCTTTCTTTTATGAACATTTTTTGAGATGGGAATAGTTCGAATACCCCAATGTCCGTCAATGGATTCGGAAAATTGACGACGATTTCGGTTGGGATTGGGTAGGTGCCCATAGGCGTTTTTTTGATAGTGATGCTCATGCATTATCAGGGTCCAGCTTTCGTTCCGAGTGGCATCTTTAAACCCGCTTATCTCGTGACACTCTCCGAATCTGCCTCTGAATCTGAGTCGTCCGCAACACCCGCACCTGGTGTTCCACCTTCCAGTAGCTCCATCTTCGTTGACGAAACTTCAATCGATATCTACAAGTATGGCCAGAATTCGTCTGCTGCACCCGATCAGACTGCAGATTGGGTTGTCAATGTAACCTTCGGCCTTCGCTCTGTGGCGTCATACGAGCATCCTGCCGTTACCTTGTCCATTCCCGAGCTCAAACTCACTTCCCAGCCTCTTCCTTTGGAGGCCATTCCAGCATCTGTCGATGAGGCAACATTTATGAGCGTTACCTGGACCGTCCCGGACAGCATTCCCGAACGATGGTATCCTTACGACCTCGGAACTCCAAAACTTTATAATCTCACCATATCTTTGGATCCATCGGGACAAGGCAAGAACAATGAGGTCATTTCTCAAACTATCACCACCGGTTTCCGCACGATCCAGCTTTTGCAAACACCATACTCGTCAGAAGAGGTTGCTGCGAGAGGTATCACCCCTGGTGATCAGTGGCATTTCGCTATCAATGGGAAGGCATTTTTCAGCAAAGGTACAAACATCATTCCATTCGACCCATTCTATCCTCGCATCAATCCTGACGCCGTCCGGTGGGTCCTTGAGAGTGCTGTCCTAAGTGGTCAGAATATGGTAAGTTGTGGTTCGCTCATTATATACAAACAAATGCATGATTCTACCCTGCCATCCAGCTCCGTGTCTGGGGTGGAGGTATCTATCAGCCTTCGGACGCTGCCACAGCGGGAGGCGTGTACGACTTCTACGCGCTTTGCGATGAATTGGGTATCATGGCTTGGTCCGAGCTCATATTCTCCGACTCACTCTATCCCATTAACGACTTCCTCCTCGAGTCTGTGGAGCCTGAAGTCAGGCAAAACGTTCGGAGAGTCAACAGACATCCCAGCAACGTACAATGGGCTGGTGGCAATGAGATTGAAGGCATGGTGATGTCGGTCAATACCTCTTTAGCCAATGGAACCCACTACTTGGATGAAGTACGAATATATTTTATATAACCAGATCATTCGCTGACATGACATCTGCAGTTTGTCTATCTTTTCCAAGATTATCTGCACGACATTGTCTTGTCAGAAACCAGATCAGTCAGTCGACATATTGTCAATCTTTCCTTCTTTCAACTCACGTGTTTTAGGTTCCGTACACCGACTGTTCGACTACCCACGGCGTTCTCAGCCTCGATCCCTATGTCCTCCGTTTTGCAAACGGCACTGAGGGTTATATTTATGGAAATACAGGTACATATTAAGACCTCTTGTTGAATCTCCTCTCATAGGCGCTTTCTAGAGCGTTACAACTACGATGGTACTCAAGCTTTCAATTTGAGCACATACCCCGTCTCTCGGTGAGTACAGCGAGACATTAAAGAGGTGTATCTAACCAAAGTGTAATTATTTTAGCTTTGTCAATGAATTCGGGTACGTGATTTATTTCTTTCGAACATGAAAAGATTTTGAGATGTTCTCAGTTTCCACTCAATGCCATCATTCTATACATGGGAAGAAGTACTTGAAAACCCTGAAGATTTCGCCTTTAACTCTACCGTCGTTATGTCTCGCGACCATCACAACCCGGCGGGAAATCTTTCTTGGCCCAATCCAAACGCCCCTCAAGGTCAATACCAGATGACTAGCGCAGTCGAGCTTTGGCTTCCCACTCCCGGAACCTCGGACGCTAACCAGACTTTCGCACAATGGTGCTGGAGCACTCAAGTTTTCCAGTCGATGAACATGGTCGCTGAGATCGCCTGGTACAGGCGTGGAGCTGGCATGGGCGAGAACAACCTCGGCAGTTTAGTCTGGCAACTCAACGATATCTGGCAAGGTGTCAGTTGGGCAGCCATTGAGTACTCTGGCAGGTGGAAAGTCTTGCAGTACGGTATGGCCACCGTCTACTCCCCCGTTATCATCAACTCTTTCTGGATGCCGGAGAATGAGACCTTGACTATCCTTGCTACTTCCGATCGATGGGAAACTGTTGATGGCACTGCTCAATTGACCTGGTACGATTGGAGCGGAAATATGTTGAATACAAGCAAGACGAACTTCGCCATCCCCACTCTCAACAACTCTCTGATTTACGAGGGAACCGGATTCGACAGCATCCTGCCGTCGGGCTACAATGCCACTGACGTCTGGTTGTTAATGAACGTTACCGCTGAAGCTGACGGCAAGACTGTCACGAGCGAGCAATACGTGAATATCATTCGTTATCTATTATTTGAATATTCTCTCATGACTTCTGTCACAGTTCACACCAGAATCTCTTGCTTACGCCAACCTTGTCGATCCCGAGATTGCCGTGACAGCAACTGATGACTATACATTCACTCTTTCCGCCAAAGGCGGTGTTGCGGTTTGGGCATGGCTTGATCACCCATATGGAACTGTTGGGTACTTCGTTGACCCGGCGACTCAATTCCCCACGAATGGATTCTACCTCATTCCCGGTATTGATCGTACAGGTAAGAGATTCAATATGCTGCGCGTTTAGAAATGCTCATTTAACTTTCGCAGTCCAATTCCTCTTGAACCCGGCAGTGTCGGCGGTGCAAAACCCTGCCACTTCAGACTTCGTTGTGAGATCTGTATGGAACAATACACATATCTGAGGGAATTAAGGGTTGTACAAAATGTAGAATATAATATGATACAGTAGAAACACAATTTCGAGATGTTTCATTCAGCGAACCACCACCGGGGACGCGACAAGTCTGAGTTATGGCATATGATCATAAGCAGACTGTCGGGTCCTGCGAGATAGCTAGTCCATATGTAACCACTCATAAGGGTCTGTCTGATCGGGTCAAAATCACACTCACGTTGACCGAAATACACCATGTGTGGAAGATTGATGCCAGTGGATGCTTTTCAACCTTGCTTTTGAACTATGACCTGTCTAGGAGTAGAAATCACACTTACGCATGGATGCACTCCCATCTGGATCTTCTCCTCCAGAGCATTCTTTGACATGATCGGGAGATGCTACCTTGGAGGTCACACAAGATCTATCAGTGAAATCGAAGTGCACTTACGGGGTTCAGTAAACTGCCAGTATTCTGTGGCACTGAGCATCGAATATGAATGAATGATCCACACAACCATGAGTAGGAAACGGCGTACTGATGATGGTATCCAAGTTTAATAGGAATCATGGTAGGCACTCCATCTGAGTCGTCCGAGTAAGCCAGTCAAAGTGCCAGAATACAATCATAATGATAACACACCAAAGGAATGAACGGCTACATCAATGAATCATTATAAATCACAGCGACGAACAACATTTGGAGAATATGTACCTCTGAAAATATTGCAAGGTTCGAGTATTGTTTCCACCAAAGTAGAAAATGCCTTGTTACCAGTTCGAGGTTGTCCTAACAGCGATATGTATGTGAATCATAGTGATTCAATAACAGATGCGGAGGAAAGCCCACCAAAAGTAAACAATTTCACCAGCACGCCGGGGAAGCTACACTTTAGTGATATAGCCCCTATAGATGCGAGTGAACCGCCTAAAGAATGGCCTTGATACCGACTTATTAGTTCGACAGCCCAACTCAAATAAAATGTAAACCCACCGGTACATATCAGACCATAGTCTGGGTATTCTTTTAATTGCAATTCGACTCGAGAAAGAACGGTCGAAGCGACCGAGCTGAAGGCGAACAGGAATCCCGTATGTACACGCGCGTCGCCAGCATCGTCAATACCAGGGGCTTGCAACGGAGTCAAAATGACATTGCTGTCTTGAAGGTCCACCAAGATTTGAGTAAAAGCACTTGGATTTTTGTGAACCCACCTAAAAGAATATGACTGATGTTCTGACTGCCTCTGAAAGCGACGACGATTTCTTTTCGAGTGTCATCGCGTGCAATATAGCCGTGCGTGCTACTTATGAGATCCGTGAACTAAAAACTCACAGACTGCATGGGCAACCGAATTTAAGATAATTGGGCTATGATGAGTGTCGCACCTGGGTAACAAGCTGGTTTCCCATTGGTCTGGCACACAGAATCTGATATGCACCGGAAGAATATTTTGTATATCGAACAAGATCATCGTAGACGTCTTTGGAGATGCCCTTTCGTTGATCGTGGCGAGTCCACGGCCACGGCCATGGCCATTCACTAGAATTAGAGCTGTAAAGATTGTACGGCCTGCAATCAACTCGTCTACAATCGTTGGATCCCTCAAATACATACCTGTCGGAAATGTTCATATCGTGGAAGGGTCATGAGGGCAAGAAGGCTAAGTAGATTAAAAAGGAGGCTGTCGGGAAAACTGCCCGCCTGACATGGTACTAGACTAGTGCAACCCGAACAAGGTAGAATCTGATAATCCCAGTCGCGAGTTTAACACGCATTACAGAAGATGGCCGACTTATTGTACTATCATTTGAACTCGATGAAAACCACCGCAAAATTATCGATGCATGGAGGCGTAGATGATGATAATGATGCAGTGATAATAAGTACCAAGCAATCATTGCAACACAACCAAATTTGTTCATATGTGTTCTGTTCTCTTGTTTGCTTGTTTTGTACTGTTGTGTTTTAGTGGCGCGATAGCCCAAGCTCGTACACCCACTTTCGAGTTCCTATTATCCCGAGCTCATTTTGAGATACAAAAACTATCATGCAGGACGGGAGGGCTCCTAGGTATTATAACATCATTCCATTATGAACCAAAGCTAACCTTTAGCAACCAGGATAAGAAACCGTGCTCCAGCACAGGTCCAGGTACGTTCACACCATTAACAAGAAAATCTTGACCAAACGTGATTCTGACCATATTCCAGATTACTGCTGAGCAACTTCTGCGAGAGGTATATACATTCTTAAGCAAGCTTGGTATATGCTGAAGGTATGTTGATAGGCACAAGAACGTCAAGAAACTACATTTCGTGCGCCCAAACAACGCGTCGAAGATTTCGAGGAACTACACGAGTACCGTGGCCGGAAACGAAAAGAATTCGAGGAACGTATACGAAGGACACGAGGTAGCATGTATGTTTGAGCTATTGCGGAGGCGCTACAAGTCTGTTAACTGATATTTTTATAGAAAAGAATGGACTCAATACGCTAATTGGGAGGTACGTCCTTGGGACAATGATTTTCTTGCTAGATATTTAAGGTATCGCAGTCAAGTCAAAACGAATTTGATCGTTCAAGATCAGTGTTCGAGCGTGCCCTAGATGTCGATCCTCGAAGTATCCAGCTATGGCTTAGCTATTCTGAAATGGAGCTCAAATCACGCAATGTTCAACATGCCCGTAATCTATTCGATCGCGCTGTTACGCTATTGCCGCGCGTGGATCAGCTATGGTACAAGTACGTGTATTTGGAAGAACTACTACAGAACATTCCTGGAGCCCGACAAGTATTCGAGCGGTGGATGCAATGGGAGCCCGATGACAAAGCATGGCAGGCTTATATCAAGCTGGAGACTCGGTACGATGAGCCTGATCGAGCTAGCGTGATATACGAGCGGTGGATAGCTGTTCGTCCAGAACCGAGGGTATGGGTTAAATGGGCAAAATTCGAAGAAGATCGTGGCAAACTTGATAAAGCGAGAGAGGTGTTCCAAACTGCCCTGGAATTCTTTGGCGATGAAGAGGAACAAGTGGAGAAAGCGCAAGCCGTTTTCAACTCGTTCGCAAAAATGGAAACGCGTTTAAAAGAATACGAACGTGCAAGAGTCATATACAAGGTGTGTTTCTCAGTCTAATGACATGAACCGAATCTTATGTCATGATACCTTATAGTTTGCTTTGGCCCGACTTCCCAGATCCAAATCAGCTGCGCTTTATGCCGCTTATACGAAATTTGAAAAACAGCATGGAACACGATCAATATTGGAATCGACGGTCCTTGGCAAGCGGAGGATACAATACGAGGAAGAAGTTTCGCATGATGGTCGGAATTACGATGTCTGGTTCGATTATGTACGGTTAGAAGAGGATGCACTGCGGACTCTGAGAGAAGAGGGCGGCACCAAAGAAGAGGAAGATGCTGCTATTGTGCGCGTGCGGGAAGTCTATGAGCGAGCCGTTGCTCATGTACCACCAGGCCAAGAAAAACGACATTGGCGGCGATACATATTTCTCTGGTTGGGTTATGCCTTGTTTGAAGAAATTGATGTCAAGGTATGCGTTTTTTTAGTCGCTTCCTTTTTCTGTACCTCATGTCTCGAAGGAATATGATCGTACACGCCAAGTTTATCGAACAGCGCTCAATCTCGTGCCACATAAACAATTCACTTTTGCAAAGCTTTGGATTATGGCCGCCAGATTTGAGGTCAGAAGACTCGACCTGCCCGCCGCCCGCAAACTTCTTGGAACGGCCATCGGGATGTGTCCGAAGGAAGCCTTATTCAAAGGCTACATTCAACTGGAGATGGATGTAAGTATTTTGCCTGTTGTTCGAGGTTTATGTACACTAAAGACCTGTCTGCCTAGTTGCGCGAGTTTGACCGGGTACGAACTCTGTACGAGAAATATCTCGAGGTATGTTAGTTTTTCCGCCTCGAAAGCACGTCACACCTGACATTCGAGTGTAGTATGATCCGACAAATTCGGCTGCCTGGATCAAGTACGCAGAATTGGAGACTGCGCTTGAAGATTTCGCTCGTGCTGAAGCAATCTTCGAGCTCGGCATATCCCAAGACTCATTATCAATGCCGGAAATCCTCTGGAAGGCCTACATTGACTTCGAAGTAGACGAGCAAGGCGATCGGGAGAAGACGAGATCGCTTTACGAGCGTCTCATCAGCCTCAGCGGTCACCACAAGGTGTGGATATCCTATGCTGAGTTCGAGGGTTCGACTATACCTCTGCCACGTGCAATGCGAGAAGAGGAGGAGGAAGACGAAGATGCCGAACCACGCGTTGTTGCCGGTGATGCAGATCTTGCGCGCCAAGTGTTTGAACGCGGCTATAAGGACTTAAAGAACAAGGGACTCAAGCCAGAGGTATGGTTCACTCTGACTGTGACGACAATGGTATCTAATTGTAACACAGCGAGTTGCACTACTGGAAGCGTGGAAGGCATTCGAGCAAGAACACGGCAGTGAGAGTGACGTGGCCAAGGTTCAAGGCATGATGCCTATCGTTGGTCGGAAACAACATGTCGATAAGGAAACAGGCCAGGTCGTGGAAGGTAATAAAATGTATTTAATAATATTTTCACCGCTAACACCTTTTTGTACAGATTGGGAACTCGTCTTCGCAGATGACGAACGTGAAGCTAACCCCACGTCATTCAAGTTCTTGCAAATGGCGCACGCATGGAAAAATGCGCAAGCCAAGAAATCTGGCGGCTCGGGGCTGTTATCTGGCTTTACTGCTGCTACGACGTCTATTACTGGCTCGATGGAACCCTCGACACAGGCCAGGGCTGACGATGTGGAGATGAGGAATGAGCAGGATGACTTGCGAAGTGATGTTGCGAGTTCAGATGGGGAATAATTTACACGATATTTGTATAATGCATTGTTGTATTGTTGCTAATCAGCTCTCTTGCGATCAGAGATACTTTGCATAAAGCTGTCAATCTTGTTCCCGTCACCGAACGCCTTGCGAGCTGCCTCAGCCTTAATGAATTCTTCACATTCAACGCGGCTCTTCTTCACATCAACGAAGTACAAAAAGCCCGTGCTCACGGTTCCGCTACATAATGCAACCAAGTTAATTATGACCAAACGTGAGATCATTAGGGGTATGGCTAGTACCGCAACAATCCGAGTATGAACCACGTACAGTGCAAAGAGAAACGCGAATGGCATATTGTTGTTATTATTGGAAGCTGAGATAATGGCGGAAGAAACCAGTGGTCCAATAAATGCAGACGTCCCGCCAAACTAGCGATGCGTTTGTCAGCGTCGGCGTGGATGTTAAACAATCGGGATGCTGAGAGGGCACTCACGACAGAAAAAAGAGCGAAGAAAAGGCACCTGCACGATCCCATCGATGGTCGGATATCGGCATTTTTGAGTTCAAACGCACATTTGTGGGAGGGGAGACACTTCGCTGATCATGGTTTGGCTATACGCGTACCACGGGCATACCACCAGACCGTAAAAGACTTGATACAACCTATCAACCGGTCAGTGGCAACGAAAGTGATTAGCTCCGGGATAGCCTAGACCTACCAAATTTCCCAAACGTGCTTGAATCCGAACTTGTCAGTGCGAACGCCAATAAGGCCCCATAATGTCAACACCTGTTTGATGTCAGAATCAGTTGCGCGCAGAGAAATCATAGGCTTTACTAGTATCCAGAATACATTAAACGACAGCATCTGTGTTTTGGATGTTGAGGACATGGGATATATTTTATGTTGCTAAACCCACCGCTTTCGTTGATATTTGGAATTTTTTCTGAACCAACCAAAAGGAACTGCGGGGAAGAAAGAAGGTGAATTGCGACAATAGTGGTATATTAAACTTACTATATCCCTAAAGCTTGAGCCACTGAGCCCACAATGAGAAGCAGTGTCAAATGAAGTGTTGAATAGGCTACGACGCTATAGCGGAAAAAATCAGCTTGATGAGTCTAATAAAGGGGAATCATACCTATTCTGCAATGTGAGTATCACAGTACTATATTTAAATATCAATATATTATGACATATGCAGGGAGAAAACGGAACCGCACACCGTTGTGGTCAGGACATCGTTCCTGAACAAAAATGAGGGCTTCATCTACAAAGAAGGGAGTACAGACATACATGAAGAAATAGAAGATGAAATACAAGAAAGTTTGCTTGAGCCTGAAACATTCTTTTAGTGCTACGTAGGTCTGTCGAAAGCCTATAGTCAATAGAGAGGTTCCCGGTGGAAGGGCCAGACCAGGTCTTCGTTTCTCCAGGAAAAACCACGGGAGAGCACAAATGACTGCATTATGAATTCTGAGTTTATCGGACGACTTATTCTATGAAGTATATCACTTACGCCAAACGGCACCCGCGAACGCGACTAGTACACTGAATGCCTTCGTGTTGCTTTCCGTACTGTCATTGGCTCCAATTCCTTGTAAAATACCTACCATGACGGCGAGGATAAAGATCTGGCCCACTGATAATACAGTGAAAGCAACGTTTGAAACACGGTTACGCGATAAGGATTCGAAAGCCGCGTGAGCATCGATACTAGACACTATGAGTTGTGGCCACGTTAAACACATCACACTTACTCCTTTTTGCCCAGAGAGACTTCCAACGCTGATTCCCGAACTTCCGGAAGTTGATGGGCGAGACCTGGGAAAGCAGCAGCCCAAAATGTTAATGTAACCTAAGAAATATCAGCTATGGTAGTCCCAACAATCAATCGTAATGTGAACCTGATAAGCAATCGCTATCGAGCCGTGAGTAGTGCATGGTAATTTTACAGTTAGTCAGACCTACATCCCAACACATAGAGTGACACTCCAGCACGCCAGTTAGATGGATCCGCAACACCTAACCAAGCAAAAGACACAGCTACTCCAACTGCTGTGAACACAATAGTAGTATTCGGTCTCCGGAATATCAGGTGAAACAAAGATAACCGAGAAGATAGGCCATTCACCTCCACATTCCATAATCAGCCCATGCACCGATCACGAGCAAAAGAACTGCTTGGATCGCGAAACTAATCCCATTGGTAAGAAGAATGATCGAACTGACTATACGGAACGTGAAGCGAATAATCATCCCAGGTTAACGTGTACTGACTGTCTCGGTTTCGTCCTAGATAAGGTAGCACACAGCCTGTGTCACCGGTACAAGCTGCAGTGAACGGAGGTTGGCTTGGATCATAACCAGCGAGAAACAAAAGATTTTGAAATTGTGAAGGACCGAAGTTGAAGCCGGAAAATCCATTATTGCCCTGTAAGAATGATCAAATTCGATCTCATATATAGCATGTTTCCTCCCGATCCACTCACAGCACAGTAAAGATAAAAGGACCAGAGTTCGGGGCGAGTGGTGGTGTAGGCCGGATCCTCACCAGTGGATTCTTGGGTGGAATTGTCGCTCGGAGGTATCTCTACTAGTGCAAGTTCGTTATCCTCTCTGTCAGTCATAATGGGAGTAGAGAGAGACCCAAGAGAGACCATGACTTTTACTACACAGTGAGCCAATGCATTTCGCTTCCTATTCGCTTCATGCATTGTAGGGTGCAAGCCAAGTACAAGTGTTGGGCGAATAGCTAGACGCCTGTCAGTGATGGATGAACTAAAACTTACATAGTGCACACTTGGGTTTGGATGTATCGTGCTATTCCTGTTACCTAGTCTCCCGTAGGCAGACCAAATTTGTTCGAAGGAAGACAGTCGTTCCTTCTCTACCTGTTACCCGCCGGCAAGCATCGGGCTACCCAGTAGGACCAGTCAGGATAACGAGTCGTCGAGTATGTTGCCTTCGTGTGAATGATCTATCCAAAGTGTTAGAATGATGGGGTTAACTCCATAGTTAACAGCGTTTGGCTACGAGGCCCCGACCACACCTGGACCTCCAAAAACTGCTCAGCAAAACAAAAGCATAGCCTTAGAGCGGAAAATTCTCTGCTATAATGTTGCTGCTACGGGAACCTTTTATACATTACATAGTTCCGTACTGTAAGCCTGAAACTTTGAAGTGACGAGCTACTCGCAGCGGTGATGTTTTACTGATCAGATCTCAGAGAGGAAGTAAGGTCGATTGATGTGTTTTTAGTTGTTTCCTAATTGCTTGACAACCCAAAGGTTCTATACTAGTAGCTACAAATATCACAGTGCTAAGCTGGATTGCGTATATGATTTTACATTGATGTTATCCTGAATTCTTCTCTGAGACCTCCGAAGGTTGTTTTTTAAATATGGATGCAAAGCACCACAAGACAGCCCCTTTCACCCGTCGAGCAATCTTGAACAAGCAAGAGAAAATACAGTGTACCCCATAGACTATGAACTGCAGACTAACGACAGTTCCAGCCACGAAGGACATGACTAAGACAGCGGTGGGCCATGCCGACCAGGCGACCACGAGTAGGAACGTCATCAGTGCACAAGCGGATATGAACATGCACAGAGCAGGTAATCGTGCTGATATGCAGAAGAATAGGTACGTTCCGTACACGTCCAGAGCTAGTTTCTGCAGAAGGACGTTGTCAGGAAATCATGAGTGAATACCGATGGAAAGAAGTGACAAACCTGGAATTTCGACGCATCGGCACCAGTGTAGGCCAACATAAACCAGGCATCGATTGCGATGCCTATACCAGATGATATACTACCGACTGCGATGGATCGCGTGGCGATACCGTCTACGCCAAAGAGAGTACCGGATGAGGAGATACCAAACACCGCGGCATAAAGACTAAAAAAAGATCAGTAAATATCACTTCCCAAGAACAAAAGCTTACCCAGCAAGGGCAACAAGCTGTAACCGTTATTATTAGAATACGAACCAAGCCTCAAAATGATTAACGCACCGATGCCCCGACATAGTACCACTCTGCTTGCAGTTTAGAGAGTACGCGCTCATAGTCGGAATCAACCACAGCGTAATGAAGCTCACGATATGGCGAGAAAGAGTTTATGAAGGACTCGAGGCGCGACATGGGTTGATTTGGAACAACCCGTTCAGTATATGCCGGAAGGAAAGACGCGGCGATCCACGTCATGACGCTGTCGGTTCTGACTGAGCTCGTGAAACTCGCATCCACGACCGTATCATCGGTACAGTAGTCGTCAAATTCAGATTTAGAGAAATCCTGCAGCAGAGGATCGGTTTCACGTGGACTCCGACCATCGTCGGAATCACTCCAGTAGCCACGGATCCGGGCATTGTCGGTCGCAATGTCTGGTCTTGAGATATCGATGATCTCCACTGCAGATGGAGGACATATGTCGGTAGATCCAGATCCTGAGGCATCAGATAGACCATCTTCGGCTGAATAAGACGTTAAATGAGATCTATAAAATAATAACGCGGAAATCTGCTCACAGCAGCTATCGTGGTAGTTCTCCATCTCGCTAAACTCAGCGGTGGGTTGACGCGAGAGGGCAAGTACTTCCGATGCTTGCAACTTAGCAAGCAAAGTGGCCGAGCCTACTTTACCTCGCGAAGAACCTCGCTGCTGTCGCGTGGTACAATTTAACCGAACTTCGAGTTCTGAGATAATATTGATTCAATACAAAGAAGCGATTTACCAGCTCTGTGGACTTACTGGAATCGGAGCCTTGCAGTTTTAGAAGGTCTGAAAAGGGAATAGATGCAGTAGCAACAAGATTGCGCTTCTTCCCTTTCTTTTTACTGGCAGATCGATGAAAAACGTTAATCATGATCCGCGAACTGCCGGTTATGTCTTTACTGGATCAAGTTCAATGGAGATAATGATAAAATGCGGAGCTCTACTCACAGTATAAAAGGCTGTTTCAGGTTTGGATTTTGTCCGTCGCAGCCGAGATTGAGTTCGTGACATTGATGTTCGTCTACCACAAAACTGACGATGGGTCTCCAAGGCAGCTTCTCTGGCCGCAAGTATTGCAATCCCTGTGCGCGTATAACTGATGTGCTCGCATATTAGTCAAAGCCCCCGTTTGAGATAAGCAAAGTCTGGACAACTCACCGGTGAAGCTCCATGCCCTGATTGTATTGAAGCCAGGTAAGAGGAAGGAGGAGATGAGATGATGGCATATTATGGACTCACTGTGGATGCTTTGTTCCCTGCATCTCGTGCGAGATTCAGAATCGAAAGAAATGATTCCAGGAGAATGAAAAAAGATATATTTTGAAGATACAACAGAAAGGGAATTCCTGGCTGCCCGCAGCAATTCCAGGAGAATGATATTTAGAGTCTGAAGAAACTGAACTTCGAACTCTTATACACTGCCAAGAAACAGCCTCATTTTGGTGGTCACGTGATTGCTTTGGATGTTGGTGCCATGTTTGCCGTCTACTTGCACTGTGCAGTACACAAGCAGTACTTACAAGCATCAACATTAGCATTACTGAATATCTTTGCGCAATGACTCGGGTTGTCTTGCGAGAACAAATTTTGTCCCAGTAATTTTAAATGTTGAGTATGACCGAGAGTACTGTTCACTCGCTGATTAAGGCTGAATAGCAACGATGGTCGCACTCAGTTGAAGATAACTAAGTCTAAGTAGTTAATCGCCGGGTCATTCTTAGCAAATCAACCATTGAATATACTGAAAGATGATCCAAAAATTAATAATATGGGCATAACAGAGGCTACGATCGTGCGGGCATTGAGGGCCTGCGTCCAATAACGTACTGAGTGCGCCTTGTCCAATGGGATATCCCACGGAAAAATCCCGAGAGGGAACTCTCATTTTTTTTGAAGACGCGTGAGCGTAGCTTCCAACTACTAAGTCCCTTGTATATGGATTCAAAACGAGGCACAACCTCATCCATAGTGGGTCGTTTAGTAGGATCATCTTGAACCATATCCGCAACTAATCCTTGCATAAATTCGAAGCCAGCCTTGCGCTGGGATAAGGTCATTTTGGTATCCGACCCGATGCAAGTTTGAGGGCATACCTGAATAAAGTCCACTCTGATTAGATTTCCAAGGTAATAGACGTCAGTTGGAAAAGGGTCCATGGGCTCATTTGATTTCTGAAATTCTGGCACGGTTTTATCGCCTCCCCAAATGGGATATTCCAACGGTTTCGTGTTGGAGCGCTCGTATCGGCGAGAGATACCGAAATCGATAAAGTAATACTTCGGCGGACGTTGAGTACGGGTATAATGTCTAGCATCACCGGTAAAATCCCGTTTACGATCAGGCTGACAAGGATGAAATGCGTCGATGTAAAGCGAATTGGCATCCATCATGGTATTCAAATTCATGCAATCGCTGAAGCAAATGTTAGCAGGACGAACTCAATATTCCGGTTCACATACCGATGGGCTACATGATGTCTGTGCATATATTGCAAGCCCTAAATCGTGTCATCTAACTTTCCTTTGCAGAACGCAGCGAGCTTACCTCGAAGAGCTGTCGAAGACATTCCATGACCTCACCAATGGTATCAAACCGAGGGTCGTCGTATAATCTGAGCAGAGGCATTACGAGAATCACACGATCTGGCTCATTTGGTATCTCAAGAACTTCATAGATAGGAACACAATGGTTTGCGGGGTCAGAGGCAACTGATTCGGAGGAGAAGTACTGGCCGATATCAACTTCGTAAGGATGTACTGATTTGCTTATGATCTTCAGGGTGACAAAGGTGTTGTCTGACAGACGGGTTGCATCTAAGATGTGAGTTACCTAGAGATTGGGGAACCATGCTCGATTGATCAAAAATATATGAACATATCAAGGACATACCCAAGGAATCTGAGAGTCTTCGCAATCTATCCAGTCCCGCTTGGAATTTTTCCACGAAGGGACCCATTGCGGAGAATAACGGATGCGTAAGAGATAACCGCAGTCTTTGAGCCATTGGTAATGGTTTGACCACCACGCTTCGTTCCCCGCAAGTTTGTCTGGCTTAAAACCTTCGGGTGATCCTCCAAGGGCTTCCCGTTCGCGATGCATTTCAGCAATCCATGCATCATGTCTCTGGCGTTCAGCGACCTTTGCAGCCTTTTTCCCCTCTGCTGTACGGTTGGAGAGAAAGGGTGCCATGAGAGGCGTTTCAACAACAACTCTGACTTCGTGTCGAACTTGAACATGTGAATGGGCAAGCATCCGCAAATATGGACCCACTGGCATTTTCAAAAGCCGCGATAGGCTAACTTCCACAATTGGACTGGGTGTAAAATTACCTCAACGCATCACACATATACCAAGTACAGCTAGCTGAGATACCTAAGTTGCAGCGGTGAAGTTAATGTACCAAAACTGTCGGTGGATGTAATTGTCTTTGTCCGTGAGTATGGATTTTCTCATAGCTGCCTAGTTTTGATGATAGTTGAGTATGGCGGGCCAGGTTGGACATAAATGGAAAAATAAAAAAAATCGTGAAAAATTGCATTTCACACAAAAATTCGACCACGTGGCAAAAAATAAAGTAAAAACAAAATAATAAATTCATCCATGTGGCTGGAAAAATGGAAACATGAGTAAAATTCATCCAAATGCAGCTAAAATAAAAATGGAAACAGGGAAAAAATTCATCCATGTGGCCGAAAAAAATGAAAAACACAAGAAATTCATCCATGTGGCTAAAATAAAACAACTGGAAGGAAAAAATTCATCCATGTGGCTGAAAAAAATTGAAAAATGCAAGAAATTCATCCATGTGGCCAAAATTTTAGAGTTTGAGATAAGGCTGGGCCTTGCATAGAACAAGTGGTGTGGGCTTACTGGTGGGCAACATGGCTGACATACAAATGATTTGAGGGCGACTTCTAGTTGCTAGACTGCCCAGTGGGCCCCAATGCTTCCCAGAGGCATAGTGTGTTTGTGCTCTGCATGGCTAAGCTACTGTCACAAGGCCTTGAGGTACGAAAGTGTCCTCATTCATCATATTTGGCTGTGCTAGAGTTTTCAAAAAATGAGATTGCTCAGTCTGAAAGTATTACCATATAAAGCAGTGTGTGCCGATCAGCATCGCTGCTCATTCGTTCAATTCCTGCCCGTTGCGCTTTTAGAAACACTGATATATATAAAATTTGTAAGATTTGAATCTCGAGCACACTACACTTCTGCTTGCTCTTCCCCTAGAAGTATGCCATGTTTACATCAGGAAAAGTACAAAATATCTGATTGAGTCTGACTGTCTTACATGATCTGTTAGACTGGAATAAGACCATATCTCTGAAATAGGTCTTGAGTCAGGTAATTTTTCTGGAAAAAGTCTCGAGTCAAGTAAATTTTCTGAAATCAGACAACTGTCATTGAATAAGACTTTTTGTCTTAAACAAGATTCACATCAGATTAACCAGGCTGCAAGACTGTCAGAGTCAATCAGATAAAGTATCAGATTATAAAGTTCTATCAATTGATTGTAACAAAAAGAGAAAGCTATTTATTAATTAGAGTGGGTGGAAAA
>MU267972.1:0-22794 GCA_021014935.1 Hygrophoropsis aurantiaca
GGAATAGGCCTTCCTCCCACCATCTTTGCAAGTTCCTTGCTGAAATCTGCGAGGTCTTCACCAGCGATGGACACGTGTATGACATGCGGGAGTCCAAGGATAAACACTGGAACAAGTCGCGGATCGTAGCCCCTGCGATCGACAAAGAATCTTTGTACAAGGGGAAACTTTGGTTGATTGGCATCATCCATGAATTGAAGAGTTGGATCGCGATAGCCGCCGGGAGATGTTAAAGATTCTGAAAGCTCGAGATGGGCTAGCGATGGCGCGGAAAGTGATTCTAGGAATTCATATTCGCAGAAGTGACGACTCGCATTGCCACGGAAGATAAGGGTGCGTAGCGCTGGTAAGCGAACCGCTCTTGTAGGGCCAGCTGCATAATAATCGACGGCACTGTTGCGAATGATAAGGCGTGTTAACTGCGGTGTGGATGATAGCAACCGGTGGAAGACAGAGTGATCAATCATCGGTTGTGTTGCCTTCTCATCCCCTAAGGTAAGAGAGGTCAACACTTGAAGGTTGAAAGGAAGTTGACGCCTGCTAAAGCGTATGCCTGCAATCTCTAAACTCCGGATCGCAGGAGAATAACACCCAGAAACGAAAGGACAAGACTCCTTGAGATCCAATATTCCAGCACTGTTGTGCAATGAAATGTGCGTAAGAGATAAGGCGTCCGTGCGGTCGAGCCTTGGAAGGAGCCACTGAAGCAGCTCTGGTGCCATATCTGAAATCTGTAAACGGCGCATGCGAGTAACACACGTGTATAACACCCGAAGGGCCGACGAAAGTTCATTGTATGAATACGATGTAGCGGGCCAACGAGCTATTTTGATTTCAATTGGATATTCCCCAGATCGTTGGACGTAGGCCTCTGGAATCTCTTTGTCATCGTAAGGTGTGAAAGAAATACAGGTCCAAAAAGTTGGGACGTTGATAGCGATAAGTCGCCATCTTCGAGAAACTAGTGCGAGAAGCCTCGCCTCCGCCCAGTAGTGACTATCTTTAATATATTCTTCGAAGATGCGTATCAATATTTCATCAGGGAGTCGATAAATAGGCGCAAGACGATTCATGCACTGGTGAATTGCAGAAGCTAACTTTTCCGCGTGCGTAGCAGCATCTGCTAGCTTCAACCAGAAGTCAGATTCAACTTCGCTCAAAGTGAGCATCGAGTTGAATGTCGTTCGAATCGTATTGACTGTGTCGTATACGCCACCGACGATAGGGTTTAGAGTCATGATCAAATCTATAATTTCATTAGCTGTCACTCTCAGAATTCAACCGTCAACCTACTGATTCGAAAAGAAAGATGACTCGAGACTCGAGTCGACTGTAAGAAACAGGGTGTGATCGCTGCAGTTGTTCAAGATCTTCTGTGAGACGACGAACTTTATAAACGATTTGGAGATTGAAACGGCGCAAATAATGCGTACTTTTTTCAGTGCAGTTGGTGGGGGGACTTACTTGTTATGTATTGCCTAAGTGGCCGCAGTCTCGTTGGAACCAAGATGCATGTGGTGGCCCCACGCTCATTCAGGAATCGTTATGGGGCACCGATGCTGCTGCATTGTGGACAAAGGACACTGGATTTAGGCGCAAAGATTTGCCCGCAGAGGATTATACCCGTGTGTTCCGGAGTGTAGATGAGGGTAGCGTTGATAGCGTTGATATCTTTGACAATGACCTGCTCAGTATTGCACAGTTTAACAAACCGGAGTTGGAGAGGGAAATCAATGGCAACAAACGCGAAAAAGCCTGCCCTGAAGTTCCGTGAAGGTGACGCCTTAGACTTCTTCAATATTCAATATTCAATCATAGCACTGAACGTCACAATATTGGGTCCGACATACCACCACATTTACTGTTTGTTCGCGGCGGGAATTCCTACGATATTATTGATTGCGACCCACCGGAGAGTTATTGGACGCGATACAGCGCGACAAGACTTCTCAACACCCAGCTCCTTTGCAATCTTGCCATAACAGTTCATTTGTACATTGATACAAGGATACCACCTCGTTGCGATACCCCACTACCATCTACCATCGTCACATATTTCCCTTCATAGTTTCATTTTGGGGACCGAGCTTTAGTTTCCGGCTGACATGCGACGAAGAGGCAATAAATCTGCGAAGGCATGTTTATTCACATTCTTTAGCTGGATTTTTTACGCTACTTTCATTCATCGAATAATTGTCTCACATCATCCCCAAAACACTGCCTTCAGGTTCCAAATGTCAAACTACGCCCTGCCCAACCAAAACATGCCGGACATAAAGGTGTCGACATCAACGAAGAAATGCCTTATGCGGAGCCAAGCTCAGATTCGGAGGTAGCCCCGAACGCGAGTATGGTGGACCTTTGCCCACGTCCCTTACGAGGGGTCACAATATGTGCTACTGGAGTACTTGACAAAGTGCGTTTTCGCTTCCAATTCACGATACCTGTTCATGGGATCCCTCTGGTTGAATGTGTGTCTGCGACTGAAAGTTGATGTCGAGTTATATGACAATGCATATCAACCAATCTTAAACTATCGTTTATCCTTGTGATAATTGTCCTCTGGCACGCGTTAATCGTATTTCACTTTTATTTAGCCGACAATATTCAGAAAGGCATTTGAGCTTGGAGCTCTGACCACCAGCGATTTTACGGACCGCGTCACCCATCTCATCGCGAGTGCACACGGTGGTGCGAAGTATATGGTGTGTAACCTTTGTTTTTGGTCGCTATAATGCGATTTGTGTGGTAGCATAACGGTCGATCGCGCACGCCATTGCTGAATGACGCTCCAGCGACGATTTCAATTCAATTTCTTATGTGTACACCTGCCTCATGCTCATAATGTGTGATTTATGCAGTGCGCGCTCGAACGCAAGATACCGATCATGCTGCCGGAGTGGATTACAGCGTCATACGAGGTGTGGCTCAAAGGAGATGATGTTGATTTGAAAGAGGTGCGCGCAAGGTCTGTTTGTTGCCATCAATGTCACTTATCTCATCAAATGTTCTGTTCTTAAATACAACGCGCTTATATCTCAGTCACTGACCAACTATCGACTTCCTATCTTCTCTGGCGTAACCCTCTGTCTCACTGGAATCCCTTTAGCAGCACGTGCACAGATACAGCGGATGGTAGTTGCTCATGGCGGAGTATACACGAAGGCACTCGAACGACCAGTTCGGGTCACGCACCTATTATGTTCGGAGGCTGACGAGGACGACGGATGCAGTGGAGTGGAGGTGGAGGTGCTCGCGAAGGCCGGAGATGGGGGGCAAGGAAAGGGCGAAACCGGCGAGATAGAAATAACAGAAAAGATGCGCTACGCTGAAAAGTTCAATAAGCGAGGGGAAGCAAACATATCTATCGTGTGGGAAGAATGGTTTTGGGATTCGCTGGAGTTTGGAGGTGCGTTTTTTGACCTCCAACGTTGGGTAGAGGAGCAGGAACTTCGGAACAGTGTAACAGTGCAGTATAACTGAAGTGTCTTAAAGGCAGGTTTGACGAACGCAAATATCAAGTTAGTCGGCCACGGCCGGAGCGGAAATCTTTGCAAGAGGGTATGTCCCTATCGCTCGTAGACTCATCGACATGTGGTCTCACCAAAGAATTTATTCCAGATCCGCGGGCCGAATCCGTTCCCCTCACAAACCAGCAATCACTGCGAAATCAGCCGAGCACCAACGCTATTATTCCGTCCCACATCACCGCACGTGCTCCCATTCCAAACACCAACTCGTCTTCAGATGCGTCTGCCCCAGCTGCACGTCCAATCGCAGATCTAGACCAAGATGAAGAAGAAATAGCTGCACTTAAGCCACGAGTCCCAGCAGTGACACTCCATCTCTGGGAGAGTCTCCTCAAACCACGTGGATTTGAACTCGAAGGAGGAAAACTTACCAGGAGTCCTACTAAATCTCAATCTCGATTCACCGCGAACGAAACAGGGGTAGAGTCGACTACAGGTTTTGCCAACATAGCGGGCGCGAAAGCGGATACCAATACAGGTGCTAAAGGCCTGAATAGATACGAGAACCAACCCGCGAAAGAGAGCATAATCTCGTCATTTCGGCGCGCCAACTCATTTGCAGCTTCGGCGAAAGCAAACGAAATATCTATCGGACGGCAACCGTTTAGGCGCACTGCTACTTTTGCCAACAATAATATCAACGGCAACGATAATGCTGCAGTAGCCGCTCCCCGTGTCAATGCAGGCACCGTCACCAATGGCCCTGAAGACGCGGAGGGAAGCGGTCTTGGTCGACTTCATGGCGGTTGGGGACAGGAAATGGATCCTGTGCCGATCACTGAAACATATGGGCGAGATCAGGCGTCAGACCTAAATCTGAATTCAAACAAAGGCGCAGGTCCATCAGCATCATCTACTCTATTTCGTGGCTATCGTTTCCGTCTATTGGGTGAAGCGCGCTCGCCAAGCGTACGTGCTGCGATTGAAGGTGGTAATGGTACCATTGTAGACGACGATGGAGACGAAGTGGATTTTGTCGTCGTCAGGCTTATCAGGTATGTGTTAATTGTCGTTATCGCACTTCGATTATTCATGGATTCACTTGTATTTTGGCATGGGCTGACAATCTCTGATGAATGATCTGCAATCCACGATCGTAAATTCCTTGTTGTCCAATCACATCTAATATACTCCATCAAAACAATCCCACCTTGTCCATGTCGGAACAGTGGAAGCAAATTATACAAAGCTGAACTGGACGAGTCTCTGCGCGCAAAATACCGTACAGAATGCTGGCTCGAGCACTCCGTATTTCTTGAACGAATATGTGATCCTACGGAAAATGTGGCTTTTGTACCGCTGGGGATTCAACTACCCGTTCTTGGTGAGTGGAATGGTTTGGATCTCGGTCCACTATTTCCCCTTTCTCGGTTGTTTACGATTGACTAATGCATAAATTACATGATTTACAGGTGCAGAGCGTGTTCACCTCAGTCTTTCGGGACTTGACCAGTCAGAAGTATGTTGGGTAAAAAGGCTTCTCCGCGCGCTTGGTATGTTTCACTGCCCTTTGTGTACTTTCAACAAACCACTGATCAACTCCGTGCATTTTCGGTTATGATAAATAATCTTTGATTCCATTACTTTGCTGGAAAAATGTCTATTAGGTATCAATCTTGCTCCTACATTCTCCCGTCGCTCCACCCATCTTCTCTGTCCAAGCGGGACAGGCGCCAAGTTCGAGAAGGCAAAGGAATGGGGTATTCCGGTTGTTGAACAGGGCTGGCTGGTGGAGATGGCACGCGGGGGATACATGCCAAGCACTGAGAGCTACCTGGTCGGAGTGCATGCAAGTGACACTGACTTTGGAAAGCTTGATAACGGTAATGTTGAGGGCGATCTGAAGGCTCTTCCCCAAAAGAGAGACAAAGGAAAAGGAAAAGAGAAGGAGTCAGACGTGCAGATGGCAGACATCACGAATAGTGCGGTTCCCCAGCTCATCCGTCGATTTTCGTTGTGCTCACATATCACTTATAGATGACCCCTCCGAACCACCACCACCACCTATATTTGCAAAGAAACCAGGTCTCTTAGGGGATAAGCATGCAGTGATGCAAGAACCTACCATCCTCGACATCACTACTAATGAAACCAGCCTCTTCGGAAAACCCAATGGTCCTCTTGTGAACACTAAATATGCTCTCACGCGTACATCACTATCCCCACCCCCACATGAACCACCCATGAGCAGCTCTCCCCCGTTTGATTGTGCTAACGTCGACGAAGAGCAATCCCCAAATCAGCATCCGGCTGCAAGCCCTCGAATACCTTCTTCAAAATCCCCTTCTCCGATGAAACTTCCGCGTAGTTCTGCATCGTTGCACTTCTCGTCTAGTTCTGCGCCTAATATCTCTCCTGTGCGGCGTCAAGAATCAGCCCAAGAGCCTGCATCGAGTGACGTGGCGAGGGCACTGCAGGAGAGTATCATGTCACTACTTGGGAAAAGGCAAGTCTCGGATGAAGACCCTGCTGCAAATCCGAGGCGAGGCAAGCGGGCAAGACCACAGCCTAGGTCAAAGGTACATTGTTATTCTCAATTTTTCGCCGGACTGCTTACAACTTAGTGCGAACAACCATCCTCAGGTCCAGTCCCGACAACCTTCCAAGGACGCGATCCTTTCCCCCGTACGCCATGGCGTCCTTCCCATTCAATCGGCGCTAGTAAACAATCCAGATATATACAACGAGTTAAACCTTCTGGACGATGTGCAGCCGACGGATGAAAGCATGCGGGTGACCTATGAAGACCCAGAGCAACAAGAGGAGAGAAAGCGGCTCTTGAGCTTGTTAGCTAAGGGCAATAATACTGGAGGGGGAGATAGTGGAAGCGGAGTGAGATCAACAAAGAATCTAAAGACTGGTGGGTTGGTGAGAAAGAGTACGCGGATGGCAGGATTTTGAGTCTGAATCTTTATCATTCGATTTTCATCTAGATGTTAATGTATGTAGCCTTTTTTCCGGTTCGGAGCGAGTTGTGAGACCACCCGAGACTTGAAACTTGATTTTCTACACACCCGACAGAGGTCAGTGAGATCAGTACCATGCCACTGCGTCAAAATTATCAATAATTATGTTCTCGAATCCGACATGTTTTCTATGCTTTCTCATCTTTATCGCGAACTCTGCTGGTCGCGCTCGTCTTATACGCGTATAAAGGGATTCAGTACACGAAGCCATGCGAATATCGTTTTAGAAACCATTTTTGCAGATTGTATCGCGGCTAAGTTCATCTCAACTAACCGAGTGGACAATCGGACAATTCGATTTATGTCTAGATAAATACTCCTCATAAGTAAGTTAGTCTATGGTCTGAGTGGATATCGATTTATACTTCGGTGAAGCATTCGAGTAAGCAAATATGAAGTGTTTGTGAGTCAGGGATGCAAGGACTAAAATAGGGGCGAACGAAAAATTCCACCAGGAGAGCTGAGAAACTGTGTCACGTAGAACAGTACACTAATGTGGTTGGGTGACATACTGTACCCCAGTAAAAATTGATTGTGAGCCAGCTGTGGGCGCAAGATCATAGTCGTAGAAAAGTGTGAGCTCGTTCGTACATATTGAGACTCAAATCGCGCCAATCCCCATTTACCATGCCATTCCGGAGTGGTCCAGTGTTTTATTTTGATGATCATACATAGACGCTTATGAAAAATACATTGCCGATCTGTTTTCAAGAAGACCCTCTTCGTCATAAGTGAAATTTTAACGGGGATCTGGGAGACTGGGATGCCAACGTTTAGCGAGATGGGAATACTTGCAACTTTTGAGTCAACATCCTAATGCAAATCGTCAATGTCACCCGTATTTACTCAAGATGAGTTCGATAACGTTGATTATGGGGCGTTTCGGTGCAGTTCACGTTGAGAGGAAGCAACTCGATCGTGAGGTTGTGCGTTTGCGTCGTGGAAACCCGTGAGTACTGATGCTTCAATTTTGATTCGCGTTAGAAAGTAACGCGATTCTTATAACCAACTGCATTCTGTCGACGTTCCCGCGGCATTGAGGGACATCCATGTCCCGGCGTGCCGAGGAGCCATTTGACGTCTTGTCGACAGTATTTAATCTTGCTGAATGTTCTGTGCCGTACACATCGTGAGGTTGTGCGTCAACTTCGTGGAAAACCGACAGGCCGATACCTAGGCGGTAAACAGGTTAAGTCGAAAGGTACCTGGGGAAGGGACTATGACAATGCGCCTTACGACAGATGTGTCATCTTTCGTGCAGTATTTGAGCAATCCGCATAGGTTGCCACTCGGCATCATCAAAATCCTGAAGGTGATTTGCGTTGCAGGCGCACTTATCGTAAAGGCGTGCGAATCTGCATCAAACGGATCAGGAGTCGTTCAACAGGCTGCCAACATACCTTTGAGGTGTGAGGGGGGTCACAAAATCACTATCCCAATGAGGGCGGTATGATAACTTGAACACGATTTTGATTTCGGTAGTGAGACGAACCTGATCATAAGGCTCATCGTGGCTATCGCCGCGTTTGCCGTGATAAGAACTTCAGGCTGTCTATCGTGATGGAGACAGTGCGATAGTTGCAAGGCAGCATGGCCTTGCAATCTGTGTCCCTTGAGACGATTTGGCGGACCAAAAGAACGGATGCGGATGCTGATATCTATTGGAGTAGTAGATGGCGCCATGTCATTGGGGTAACATCGTAACTACGTTGGAATCTGGATGTTGATACTGACTTACCAACGAGTGGGAGCGCAGTTACCCGACACTATTTCACAATTTGTCGGTGCGTCTATGAGCAACGGCCCCTCGTTGTGTCTGGAGTGGGCAGTCGCACCCAGTTTCGATCGCCGAACGTTTGGAAATTGTGGATCTCAATTAAGAAATTCCAAGCCTTCCTTATGACGAGTATGGGCAAATTTAAGCACAACGAAAGTCGGAATTTCATCCACAGATGACGGGTGTTGTGTGAAGATTTCTTTGGCTCAGGTTCGCGGCACACTGCAGTAAATTAAGTTTCGAATTCCTGGCGTCCATGCAGTCCTAGCATGATTCTAAGCATCAGATGGCACCGTGTTCAAGCTACTGCTCAATGCGTTGGCGGTCGAACTCCAGGGAGGATCCTACTTATAAGCAGCACATCAAAAATGACCTTCCTTTGGTGGTTAATTCTTAGTTGCGTGGAATTGAGCTTGAAGTATCGGAGTCATAAGCACCCACCTCCGTTGCCCGTTTTCAGTAAATATAATCCATCAATCAGCTTGATCCAATCGTAGGCAATCGTACGAGGTAGAGCTGTTCGGACGTGAGCTATAGCGCTAGTAGCCAATGGGCCTATATATACCATCATATTCGGATACGAGAACGAATCTTGCACCAGCCAGTACCACCGACTCATACATATGTGGCCCGATCGATCCCAGATGAAGATCAAAAGCAAATCAAAAGTGAAGCTAAAACTTCATAGAAGTTGTACGTGGTATGGAGGGGACGATAAAATCGGACAATGCGTCCCAAATTGAGTACGTGTTTTTCCTTATGTGTTCACTCAGGGCCTGCTGCCTATCTGAGAGATATCTCTCCAGTGTCAGGCTAAATGTACACCCGGCATGGGGAATTCGGTGAAGAGCCTCGCGAGCGCTTGCACAAAGGCAGGGGGGACATTCATAATAGAGAAATGTATTGCTCTTTATCAAAAAGTCCTCGATAGTATACAGGTGTGGGTGTATGTGCACATGTGCATGTGCTTGTAAACGAAAAGGCGGCAAGTGATTGCATGTTATACTTGTTTTGATGGGGTTGTGATTAGTAAGCAGTGATAGAGTATCGTGCCTTCCATCGCGTAAATGGCGCTCGGATTTGCACCACTGATACAATGTCTGCAATCTTTGCGCTGTGAGTGACTAAAATCCAGATTATGCGCAGAGCGTACAATGGTTTTCTGGCGATTCACCTTCAAGCTGGACCGAGCTTCATGTAAGGTCAAAAGGTTGGGTTCAGCTCAGATTTGGTAGCTAAAAGGAAGGCGGCACTTGTTATTGCTGCGCCGCGGAAGCTTTAGATAATTTGACCACGTTTTTAACGCTGTTGGTCGCCGGCACCCGGAAATAAGCGCGAGTTTGGGGTGGTCATCAAAATATTTTATGTTCAAAAATGCACCTGGACTCCTGTCAAAAGTAATGTTCGCTTCACTAGCATCGAGGCGGCAAATAATACATGAACTTGCAAATTTATCTACTTTGCGGGAGAGAAAGGGCTGAGAGAGACTAAACGGCAGCGTTTGTGTGCGGCTTCCCCGCTCCCGGAAACAAAAAAAAGAGCCGCATCATGATTCATAACGCAATCAGATCGCTCTTTTTTCCACCTTCATTTTCCGAGGCACCCAACGCAAGTCCCCGCTATTCTGCTTGGAAACATACAATGACAAATAGATACTTCCATCCACCTTCCTTTATATGGGTGTATAAGAAAATCAATACTTATATTCAGCATCGTTCGTAAAGCTGTTTTCCCGAGTTCCCTTTCAAGACTATCGCTTTTCTGTATAATTTACGCCTTCATACAAGCCTTCATCATGAACGGTATAAACGGAAAGGTACTGTTTTAGTAGCTTCATCATAATGCCTCATGCTGATCGCAGGATCATCTTTAGGCAAGTCTTTCGTTAGACTTTTTAGTGGCTGGTGGAGGAGTTGGTGGGCTTGCTTGTGCGATAGCATTGAGACGAGTGGGACATCGTGTAACCGTACTAGAGAAAACGCGAGATGAGGATGTGGCACAGGTACAATTCTCTTCATTCTTATGTCCAAGTTAGGCTCAACTCAAAACTCTAGATGTCGCATGGAGGAATCCGACTACCTCCAAATGTATCAAAAATACTCAATCATTGGGGCTTGGAAAAGGAAATACAAAATATCACCGTCACATCAGAGGCCATAGACCTCAAGATTTGTACGTGCTGCCCGCTCATATCTTTGCATCTCACTAAGCTCTCGAAAAACAGACGAAACAGGCCGTCTTCTAGGCATACACGTGTGGGACGAGGAGTTCTTGAAGGAGACCGGTGGATCATACATATTTTGTCATGTACGACCTCCATCCTCCTCAACAGCGCCGGTGTGCTAAGCTGAACTGCCTTACGGCTCTAGCATGTTGATCTGCGGCGATTATTGTTTGATACGGCTATCAGCCTTGGTGCCGAGGTCCGCGGCGGGGCCACTATCGTGTCGGTGGATGCCAATGACCCTCACGTAAAACTCTCCACAGGAGAGATATTGCGGGCCGATGTAATTATTGGTGCGGATGGTCGTTCAAGTATAATTCAGCAAGAAATCGCAGGTTATGACGTTTATGGGTCCACACCCTGTTCGAGTCTATTGTATAAGTACGTGACGTGCTCCTTTGACAACATTTTAGGTACTGATTTGTTGACCCAGCACCACAATATCTGGGCCACTAATCCGTGCAGATCCAGAACTATCGGCAATTTATAAAGGGCCTTATGTATGTTTGCATCCCATGACCATCGTCACCACTTCTGAACCCTTATTCTAAAGACTAAATTGTTTGTGTGGTTCGGAAATGGTCGTTCCGCAATGGGTTATCCAATAGTGAGCTATATGGGGGTATTTTTCCCTGACCGCTAAACTGACATACTTTACAGGGCGGAAAAGATGAATTCGCACTTCACTTTTGGGTTCCTCCTTCACAAGACTGCGATGAATCAGATCAATGGGGAAAAGAAATTGATATGGCCGAGATGCGCCGGCAATTAGGTGAATGTGAACCAACGTGAGATATCTTTCGAGTTGAAGGCATCAACATTCATTACTCGCCGTTACAGACTGGTTAAACTGGTTTCAATGGGAAGTTCCCCAGTCCGTGTACAAACAAAGAATGTAGCACCGATAGAGGACTGGGTACACGAAAGTGGTTGTATGGTTATGATAGGAGAAGCGGCCCACCCTCTACCTGTAAGGGTTCCCTCTAATATTCCTTGGTTTCAATATACTTATCGGTGATCTTCAGGCAGGTTCAATTCAAGGAGCTGCCCTCGCCGTAGAAGATGCCGCCGTTCTTGCCAAAATTTTCTCACATTTAATAAGCGAAGATCAAATACCAAGTTTCCTCTACGCGTTCCAAGATCTCCGAGAAGGACGTTGCGCAAGTGTTATCGCCTCGGAGCAGGGCAATCTATCCTTCCAAATGATGCCTAAATCGCCACAACAAGAACAACGAGACCAGCATATGCGCGCGAAATTTGATGCTGGGGAAAGTCCCTTAGCTGGAGGGGACGCTATGGAACAATGGGAGATGCTGAAGGAGTTGTTCGGCTACGATGCGGAGGACGAGGCCGACGATTGGTGGGTCAAATGGGGCGTGTTGCGGTTGCGAGCGAAGCAACGCGAGATGGATAACGACATGGAAGCACAGCTGAATGGCTTGGTGGTGCACTGATGACAGAATGCATTCATCCGATCATAGACCACTGCATCTTTCGGAATTGGCTTCCTGACACCTTGTTTTCTGCTATGTCTTCGCTTTCTTTGCATCTGGGAGTAAATGGACGCTGGATACCTACCATCATCTCACTATCACTAACATCACCCTGGTCATACCATTGTACTCTGAACTCTGCACTCTAATATGCAATTTATTCAACTCATTCACCATCATCCCCATCATATTCACACACACGTCTCATCATATGCACACGTCTCATCATATGCACACGTCTCATCATATGCACAGTCGTAGTGTCGTGTTTGCTGGGTCCTAGGTCCAGATTGACATGAGAACTTTGGAAAGAGAACTCGGTAAGATCCACTTTCAACAAGATGCACAGGTTACGTTATGATTTGAGTAGAAGCGACCAATCGATGATCGATACATCAAGCTGCCGTACATACGGTCCTCCGTGCGGTTCTGTCATTTCATGCAGGGTGGAAGCTTGAAGATAAATTCACTCAGACTTTCCGAGGGCAAGGTATATCTAACGCCCTGATAGGGCATGGACCAACAGGTCCGTTTTATTTGTAGCACGGGTATAATATATTCAGAGCGTCCAGGTTAGCATCTACGATATATGCCTCTTCGCATTTCTTCCTCGCTAGAAGCATGTTCAGCCATCATATTTCCTATGGGAGCAAGCTCAAGGCTAATCCTCACCGGTATTCAAACATGAATTGAACTCCCACAAAGATGCAACAACACGCACCAATCAGAAAACGCAGGCCTGAAAAGTAGAAACGGACGTCAAAAAGATAGAAGAAAGAAGCCAAGAACGAGAGATCAGCGCTGAACTGCTGTGCCTGAGAGGCCAAAGCCCATTTGACCCCACGGTGACTCACCTTCCCAGCTGCCAGTAATCTGATTGACCATGTAAAGCATGCCATCCGTGCCGATCACGAAGCCAACAAGGTTCGCGGAAATCATCATCAAGATGTTCAGAATCGCACCCATGGCACAGACATGGCGATACCACGGCTTCTCTCCGTGCTGAGCGGGGGATTTCCGAAATATCAGAATCAGATCAGAAGGTTCTCGCTAGCAGGCGAGGGTGAAAGAAACTGGGCGAACCTTTGATGGCGGAAAAAGATAACTAGCAAGGAGTTCAGGGAGAATGAATAAGCTGACGAGCCATCCCCACGCCAATAGGCGGAAAGAGAGGTCGTGCCAAAGGGCGACGAATGAGAAGACGAAAACGGTCGTGACGGCAAGGTTTTTGGTTCCTCCGAGAGGTATATAGATGTACCTGTTTGATATTCAATTGGTATATTGCGATTAATGTTCAGAGACGGACCGAACTATCCACAAGTTGTATGATCGATGCCAGCTCCTCCAAAACCCGAGCGCCGAGTAATTGTTTACCATGCACCGAACCATGTTCTCCGGCGGATCAATCCCGCCGGCAAGAGCCCATAGTCGGAAGAATCGCCAGGGTATCAGAAGCTGGGTAAAGATTACATTAAAATCAGATATTTCATACATATTATGTGCATGGAGCTACCTTCAACCAAACTATGAGAAGGTTCCAGAAACCTATCATGCTAATTTCCATTGGAGTATCTCCTCGCCACGCTTTTGCGTCTTTGATAGCAATTACATAGATGTAATGGAGGATGAACTCCATTGTGAAGAGGCAGACGAGGAAACGAATGAAGTAGTTGAGTATCGCACGGGTTGGGAACTCAGTCGGGCGACGGAGCTGACCATCGGAAGTGAGTAAAGTGTTCGGGAGATAAGAGGAGAAGTAACGAACCTGCCACATGAAGTTATTGAATGTTATGATTGGTCCAGCGATATAGAGTGGAGGGTATAATACATACGCTAGATAATTTTTGTACGAATAATGCTCGAGCGAGTGAGCAGTGTTTGCTCTTTGTTTTTCTGACAGAGCTGAATCCGACTGAACTGGATGATAAGGACGAAAGAAGCTGCCGTCAAAACGAGATACTCACATTCGGGATATTACGTGAGCTACATGCCCAGTAGTAATCCATGTTGAAGGATACGAGTCTCAGCATCGTAATGTTGAAGCTGACATGCCACCTAGGATATATACCTTCAAATGCATCCTGAAAAAATGTCAAAATATGTCACGAGGAACCTTTTTGAAAGCATACCAAAACTCCAAGGGACGGATGTATGGTCGCAAAACGATACCCGGCGTTTTTCTCGTTAAAAAAGAGGACAGCAGCATTGAAGATCCATGTTAACAATGGGCCAGCCCGGGAGTGTCCCAAACTTTTGCCAATATAATAATTCGCGGTTAGAATAAAGATGATCTTCAATGTACTGGCTCCATGAAGACCAAAGAGAAAAAGGATGGCAAATGAAATTAGGAATGGGATCAAATATAGTCGGTGGGTGAGTGAGTGTGAAATGGAACGCAATGCAAAACGAGTGTAGATGGACTGGATGGCGAGAAATATGCAGACGAGGAATGATAGCGCAGGAATGTTATTACGGAAAGCACGATATTGGCTGTCACTATTATCCTGCGAGTTACTTGTTAGAGACGCGTGATAGAAACATTATAATTTGTCGAGCAGTTAACGCGAACGATGGGACGTACCACTTCGCGACCAAAAAGCCAGCCTGAAGATAACTTGTGGTCATAAAATGGATAATTTACGTGCGAAGCTGCATAGTATAAGATGCCAGTTTTTTGGCTCAAAAGGAAAACTGACATACGTGAACTCAAACGTATGGGCACCCACACCATGATTGGGAGGATAACTGCAGCGACAACATAGTAAAATATGAACTCTGGAGTTTTCCAGCGAGGAGGAGAACATCGTTCGGGTCGCGGAAACTTATTCGAGCTCGGTATATCGATAGTCAAAGCCGCAAGCCCCTTTGCTTGTGGTGCTGGGTCAAAGTCTACTTCGAACGAATGAGCACCACTCCGGAGATCGGTAGGCATGTCTATGATGATGTCGTCCGGCATGGGCTCAATACGTTCTATATTTCCTCTGCTGCTGAGTTCAAAAAGGGTTATTTAAAGCACAGAAAGATGAGAACATAGAGTGAGTCTTGTTTGTAACTTGATATCAATTGCAAAGCTTAGAGCTCAGGCAACAGAATATCCACGTTGAGCAAAACGACCGTGTGTGAATTTAATACTTGATTTAGATGCGAAGGGGCAACAGCGCTCTCGGCTAAGCCTCTAGCCAAGCTTGCATCCTGTGGGGAGCACACAACTTGACACAAGTCAGTTGCTGAAACAGAGTCTTGATCCAAACTAACAAGATGTTGGGTCGTGCAGTGGACGATAACTCGACTGGATCCGATTCAGATTACTCAAAGTAAGTAGGTTCCAAGTCTCATCATTGTTAATCTGTTCCACGACTCATCTCTTTTCAACACAGCTCGGTAAAGTGTTGTTGTTTCGTATCATGTTTGATAACTGAACCCCAGATCAGTGGATATCATGGTTTCTGTCCTCTAAAGGAAACGAATACTTCTGTGAAGTTGAGGAGGATTATATCCTGGACAGGTTCAACCTGACCGGCTTAAATAACGAAGTATCGAACTACGCGCAGGCTTTGGATGTGATAACTGATAATCTCGGTATGACAATAGCCTCTCAATGACCTCTATCTATCTACTTATATACTCTAAAAGACGATGATGTTCAAGATGAATTGCGCGGCGCCCTCGATGTCCAAGCACGCTTGCTCTATGGCTTAATTCACGCGCGGTGGATTGTGACAGCAAGAGGACTCAACAAAATGGTACCATCCCCGTTAAATCCCCCGCACCATTGTGTCCTGACAACGTATAGCTGGAGAAATATAAACGAGTCGACTTTGGACGCTGCCCACGGGTGCTGTGTCAATCGCAGCCCCTCCTTCCAGTAGGCCTAAGTGACACCCCTTACGAAAAGTCTGTCAAATTATATTGCGGTCGCTGCGAGGATGTCTACTCTCCCAAGTCGTCTCGACATGGGTCTATCGATGGCGCCTATTTCGGCACATCTTTCCCTCACCTGCTCTTTCTCGTATACCCAACCCTAATTCCGCCCAAAGTTGGGCCGGTCGATCTTGCTCCAACATCCCGAAATGCTGACGCCGAAGGCGGTCGGAGGAACAGAAGATCGAAGGAAGAATCAGAAGCGACCGAAAGCGTTGGAGAGATGATTTCCACAGCTAGTGCGGCACTCAAGGCAGAGCGCTATCGCCCAAGAATCTATGGGTTCCAACTGAACGAGACTGCTAAACTCCAGCGGTGGCAAGAGGCAGTAAGAGATAGGTGAGCGTTTTTATAACTCGCGCATAAAATCTGTCTCAAATGAAAGCCACAAAGACAAGTGACACGTCTAGAGGCATTGGAAGATCTCAGTTGATAATAAAAACTATATTTTCATATTCTGTGGTAGTGATTTGGGATGGATTCGTCATAGATCATGATTGGCCACGTCGTATGGTGCAAAAAGCCAACTCTCCTCCAAACAGTGGAGAGTAAGCAAAAACTGACTCAGGTGTTACATACTTTACCTCGAGACCAACTCGACAGCGCAGTACGATCAAATAAGATCAAAGTAAAGCATACACACGATGATATACAACCAGAACCCAAACTGAAAAGCAAATGGATATCATCACTGAGTGTAACATCTAAAGTTTTCATGCAATTGGATCCGAGCGCTGCTGGATCGGAACCGATGTGAGACGTGCACAGCCACATGGGGCTCATGACTCGTTACTACACGACCTGATAAAAACAAATCATCCCAGCTACATATACACACTAGCTACATTGTATTCAATATCAACTCCAAAGCTTTACTATGATGGCAAACATTATCACTCTACAAGCCCCCAACTCTCCAATTGCCTCAGTGGAAATTTTCAAGTCAGGTGTCGCAGAAATATCCCGATATTTTTCTTTTGATCTGCCAACTGGCGAGTCGCAGGTATGCAGCATCCAATACAGCTCCGGTTCAACGCTCTATACCAGCAAGGCCCATTACTAACACTTTTTAGCATGCCTCGCACACTATCGAGGTTGTGGGGCTTCCTAAATCCCTACACTCCCTCAGAGTGTCAATCTCATATAATGATAGTGAGGTCGACGTTCTTGATTACCACAAAAGCACCTGCAGTCTATCGGATTCTGAGCTCAGGAGCGATTTGCTCCAGGATCTTAAAGCTAAAAGCGGAAATCTGATGGACGAGAGACGTCTGAGACAGCAGGGATTTAAGTTCCTCGCGACATACATGGAGTCGCTTGCAGAGGGGAAATCCCAGCCTGCTTCAGCCTCTGACCCCGCGCAGATCGCGAGTTTCTTTGATGATTTTGTGGAGATCGGAAAGAATCGTTCTGCGTTGGTTACAGGCCTTGAGTCGCAGATTGCCGATATACAGAGGCAGATAGCAGACGAGACTGAGCGGCTGAGGTTTGCTAACCAGAACCTCTGTACAAAGGTTATTGTTGTACCTGCTATGAAGAACATAGGCGCGGATGCTCAGTACAATATGGTGCTGAAGCTGGTCTATTGTAAGTGAATCCATCTGGAGTGCTGAAATTTAGATCTGACATTAATGAACGCGATTTGCAGGTGTTAAAGATGTTTCCTGGGAGCCTACATACGATTTACGCCTCACCGCCGTCGATGGCACTCCTACATCCTCTGTAAAGCTCCAAGTTCGAGCGAAAATCCGACAGAATTCTGGGGAGGCGTGGAACGGTGTAAATTTATCACTAAGCAGTGATACCAGTTCAGGCCGTCATGTCCTTCGGAATCTCCCCAATCCGAAGATCGAGCTCCGACAAAAAGATACCCATTCCACCACATCTGGTGGAATCTATAATAGTAAACCAGCAGGTAAGAGTCCTAAGCTGCAACACGCTGCATTGATCGCTTTGATATACTTATGTATAAGTAGCAGAACCGCAAATGAGATCATCGTCATCTACTTCCGCATTCTCCAATCCCTCGGCGTTCAGTAACGTAAATGTGACGCCCGCGTCCAACCCGCTTCCGTTTGCTGCATTCACAGGCCCTGGGTTTGGCTCTACGACATTCGGTCAGTCCGCGCCTGCATTCTCGCAAGGCTCAGAACCACACCAACCCTTTGGTGGTGGATTTATGCACAAAGGGCAAACTGGCGTTGTACCTCTTGCACATACCCCTGCGTTTTCTCCGGTCCATGCACAACCTTCCTCCGGGAAAAGCCTGTTTGGTACCTCATTGCCCCCCAAGAGCACAACCCCTGCTATTCCCAGCTCGACGAACAGTCCTTCGAAAAATGCCGACTTGTCAGAAACTCGAGTGCGTTTTTCCTCCTGCTTTGCTACACTTCATTGCTTGGTCCCTTGGCCCATGTATATCTTATCGCCATATCTCACATCATACTTTTTTCTCCCTTCAAATTAGACCAACAACGCAATCACGTACACATGCAAGCATACCACGTCCATACCTAGCGACAATTTTATGCATCAGATCCTCGTCGCCACGATCCCTCTAGAAGCAGTTTTCATGCACATCACTGTCCCCAGCGTCGATAGTCGTGTTTTCCTTTGCGTGCGTTGTTTCAGTCCCTACAGCTAACACCAAACTCAAGGAGTTATTGATCACAGTGCCAGGTCTTGAACTCCAGTGCTTATCCTTTATTCCCAACGGCTAAAATCAATACCTTCATGAATGAAATTTCCGTTTCGGAAGGTGATGTCTATGTGAGTCTGCATCTCCCCAATGGTTGCGCTAATAAAATCTCAAATAATAAAATACTCACGACTCTAGAATGACGCCGGCCGCCAAATCATCGAAAGCTGTCTCAAAGTCGACGAACTGTTAGCAACGGGATACGACCGCTCACCTGAAGTTACACCAAGCATTGGAATCGGAATGTTCCCGAGCCAAGGAGTAAAGACGTACAGAAGTACAATCATCATTCGGAATTCTCATCCAACTCCAGTCCGAGGAATTATCATCCGCGACTCTGTTCCCGTCCCCGCGGATTCGAGCCTGTCTGTCACGCTCAAGGAACCTGAAGTATTAGCGCGTATGCATGGTGGTGGCAATGCACGAGAGGGAGTGGATGTACGATGGTCATCACGGCTTGGAGCGAATGAGGGGAAACGAGAGGGAGGGTTCGAATGGGTGTGTGACGTCCTGTCCGGTGGAGAAGAGCTGCTGAAAGCTGTTTGGGAGATCAGTGGGGCAAGGGATGTCGTAGAACATGTTTATATAGCGAATTGACGACCATAACCATGGCTTGGAAATTATAATCTCTTTGTAATTATCTATATGCTGTAGCCATCTAAAGTGAACGTTACTTAGAACCAGCTGAGAAAGTCACAGCCTCCAGGTTCACCTCAGTTGCCTCGTCGTTTTGGCAGTTGCGAATACACTCTAGTCTAGCTATATACATAACATCTAAGTAGTCTCATCATGTCAGCGCGAGCAGCCTAGGCGTTCAATATTCAGCATCTTAAGGGGTTGCTGATTCAGGAGCTCAGGAAGGCGAATATTACGACCAGTCGGGGCAGAAACACTGAAATAGGCGTTGAACAAAGTCCCTCCCTAAAACAGCCACACTTTCTGACTCAAACTCTGCTCTTATGACCTACCTACCACCCTCACAGACAATGATAGTGCGGGGCCCTGACCGTTTTGGGTTCCGCATCTCCTTTTAAAAGCTGTTTCCATTGTGTGCCACGAGGTGGATGTGATTAGCCCCTGTTCTCTTCCCAGTCGGATCCATTTCGCAATGGTGTCGGATAAAATATCGAGCTAAGGCCCTTTGGCAATCGGTGTATTGCGAGGAGACTTGTGCATATAACGTACAAAGCATCCTCGCTTCGCGTCGGAGCAGTGTCTGCCTGAACCGAAACTTTAGTATGACCAAAGGCTTCGAATCACCTCTTGCGCACCATATAAAAGGCCCTCATGGTTTCGTTTGGCTTCGCAAGACATTCTCGACTGTAAGCCAATTCCACACATCGTTTTGCATACCATTATCCGTCCTACCAATCATGGGCTACGACCAATAGATTGCCATGCATATTAAAAACTCGTTCGATATGTGGTGAACGTCGGACGGTGGAGTAGGCATGGTGGTCCTTTGGGTAACATAAAAATGGAGTTGAAGATGGGAGAATGAGTTGGCTATGTAGTTGAAAATCCTCCCGGGGAAAGTAGTTTGACACAATGGGGATGGGGATGAATTCTTGTACGCATATTTTCATAGAATATGGTGGAGGATTAAAGGAATGCATGTATTGTGTTTTTGTGTGTACATCCGTCCGCGGTTTCTCTGTTTTGATGTAATTGTAGGTCGTGCTCTTGGATCGCGTGTGGGGAGCTGTCATTGTATTTATTTTCAAGCTCAAGTTTGAATTGCTGTCCGTTCGACGTTGTCTAGTCCTGCAGATCATGACAGCCACTTTACATTATGTGTCGTCGGTGCTTGTGTTCCACATTGTTCCAAATAACATCACAAGGATAGCGACGGTCCAATGTACACCCTTGAAAAGGTACAGACCGTGTATTACTGTGCCAGTGACCACCTCGATTGATTGATTGAAAATACTGCAGTTCGATGAAGTTGTTTGACCTGGGTTTGAATGATATCGACGTAAGGTATTGAGTGCCATTTCCGGCGGAGTCTCTTCTTGCGCTGTCTTCCATCATGTCAGGATTGTCAGCACGTCATGAATCAACCTCATTGTCAAGCAACCTGAGCATTCAGTGTCTTATGGGGTTACATATTGACTCAGGAACTAAGGAAGGCGGTACTTACGACCCTTCCCAATCGATGGTAGCTATAATCCGAGGCAACTCCTCACGAACAAATGTCGCCCTCAACTTTTGATTCAGACTGTCATATCAACGCTTAACATAAATTCATCCGTTGGATTTGCGCAGTCGCTGCCGAACCACTTTTAAAGTGATTCTCGGCCCGGGGCGTTGACCTCTGGTGCGAACTTGACAATGTTCAACAACTCCTCCCATATCGATGCTAGCCATTCCGCATTTACTGAGGTCCATCAAAGTCAGTATAACAATGTTGACGGAATGATAGTTCAAGGCAACCAGACGACGTACACTGTCGTTCATGGAAATCAGATCATTCGACTTACGGGAGAAGGCTATTCAGGTAGGCATAACTGACTTCGGCCTTCATCTCGATCTATCAATTTTTTGTTAATGTTCCATAGGTCTGGGTGCCCTCCACAAAGCCAGTACGACCAACGCGGCTTTCGATTCCGCGCAACGTTTCCCAGCGCCTTCTTGTCTCCCTGGAACACGCGTCGAAATTCTTAATCTTATCTCTTCCTGGGTCAACGATGACGGCCCACATTCTATATGCTGGCTGAATGGCCTAGCAGGATCTGGGAAATCCGCAATCGCACAGACCATCGCAGAGATGTATGCCGCTGAACATCGTCTCGTCGCAAGTTTCTTCTTTTCCCGACGCGAAATAGAACGCAGCACAACACAACGATTCATTCCTACGATTGCAACCCACTTCATGGCATTTTCTCCCTCGCTTAAACCTGCGATCATCCGCGCGCTCGAGGAAGATTTCACGATCCCGACGAAAGTGCTCCGAGAGCAGATGATGAAGCTGCTGTTCGAACCTTTCGTCTCTCTCTCTGCTCAAATGACACAAACCGAATCATCAACGCAAATAAAGACCTCACCACCTGTGCTAATGGTCATCGATTCGCTCGATGAATGCGACAATGAAAGGCTTGTGTCCGAGATCATCTCACTAATCCCACAATTGATCCAAGAGTGTCCCTTTCCGCTCAAGGTGCTCCTGACAAGTCGACCGGAACCGCACCTGAAAGCAGCATTCCGCACCTCTGAAATCTTATCTGTCACTCGCTCGTTGGAGCTCCGTTCCTTTGATGCGGAGACAGACATCCGCCTATTCTTACGAAAATCATTCACAATGATACGAGATCAGCGTCAGTCAACCCTATTCGGTAATTCTGGACCATGGCCTTCCGAATCTGAGCTGGAAGCACTCGTTCAGAAGGCATCAGGGTTGTTCATCTATGCGACTACCACAATCAACTTCATAGGCAACAAGCATCGCGATCCACGAAAACAGCTCGTAATTATACTCAGTAACATCGAAGGTTCCGACTCCGGTTTCGCAGACCTTGACACGCTGTATCGCGATGTTATCAGCGTCCCTCTCAATGCTGATCTCACGCGTCTCATCCTGGGCATCATTCGGTACACCTCTGTGCCGCTTTCCATTCAAGGGATGGATAGTCTCCTTGAGGCTGGGGAACTCAACGTGAATCGGGATGTTGGGTCCCTCGTGCAGGAACTGAGCTCTGTATTGCTTGTGCCAGACCACTACACTGAGCCCGTGGGCATCTATCATACTTCCTTCCGCGACTTCCTCTCGAGCCCCGAACGTGCGAAGGAGTATTTTGTGGATGCAGTAGTCTACCATCGACTGATCGCGGAGCTATGTTTGAAGGTCATGAACGCATCTTTGAAGCGCGACATCTGTGGGCTTGGAGATTCATACGGATTAAATAGCAATATTGAAGATCTACCTGGACGCTGTAGCAAGCACATGACGGAGGCACTTCGATATTCATGTTGTTATTGGGCATATCATCTGGCGAGGGTTCCGCATGACGCAGAGGGAAAGTTGAACGCGCGGCTCACTGCGGCTCTGCACGAGCTGATCGGAGTGAAGCTTTTATACTGGTTAGAGGGATTGAGTCTCCTTGGATCTTTTGATGGCGCGGTGACAATGCTTCAAGATGCAGCCGCTTGGTTAAAAGTGCGTGTTAGCGGTTAATATCTGGTCTATAA
>MU267973.1:0-22704 GCA_021014935.1 Hygrophoropsis aurantiaca
AAGGAACAACCAGCCATTTGATGCAGTGTGCATACATGATTAGGTATTGTGTTGATATCAGGATCACTGGAGCTCAAGTCGTAAGCCTCGCCCGAATTCTTAGCTGAGAGCCTCAAACGGCTATTGAGCCTGAGATGTTTGTTACATCATTTCAAGAGGTAACTTTTGGAAAAATGGAACCTACGATGCTAGTAATGAATTGGTATAAGCTTGAAAAAAGGGGGGCTCTATATCAGTACGACGCTAAAGAAACAAATGTAGAACGTACTGCTTGCTACGGTCAGGTAAATCCCGCCATAGACAACTGTAAGTGGACAGGAGACATTTAGAATGATTCGTAATGCAAGCAACGATTTCCCCTTACGGTTATGCTTCATGGAGAGAAGCTGTAAGTTTTCAGTAAATGCTAGAGCATCCTAATGATACACAGCAATGTGCTTACACAAATGGCAGCTGCAGCCGATGTTAAACTTCATTTGAGAAAACATGAGAAAAAACCACCACAGAAGATATGTTTAGATACCTTGTAGCGAGCCCAGTTTCTTTATTCGTATAGTTAGTGCAACCAAAAGGTGCGAATGATCGACAAATCTTACCAAGCGTCCATACTATCAGCCGATCAATGGTAGAGACTGTCCTGGGTTTGGATTTCAAAAGGAGAACCGGAATCTAAACTTTGCACAATCACTCACCGGGGGAGACCTCGTGAGCGACTTTTCCTGAGGTGATATACCATACCTGTGGTAATCAAGAGGGCGCATGCGGAATCCGAAACCAGTAAGAGGTTGATCAACCTGAATTGTGTCGTCTGAAATTCGGCAACGCTCGTCATCCTGAATGCTTCTCCAGCTACTATCATGCCCGATATAACGGTCAGGAAGGAAATAGTTCCACATAATGCGGGAAACGCCAGCGTCTTTGAAAATTTGACCAGACGATATATAAAGAATGTCTAAAAGAGCATGAGCTAAGCAGTTGGAAAGAATCTGAGCAGCGAGTGTTGATATACTTCAGTGATTCCAGAGATAAAAATAGTAAATACGAGGCCAAGTTCGGCTCCAATTGGGTAAACCAGAAGTAATGAAGGATCGTTGACGGACGAGATGGTCATAGTCCATACACAAGAAGCCACACTTATGATATATGCGGATTCGAGCGCACTGTAATATTTTAAGCACATAATCTTGTAGGTACAAAAGATGAATGACTCACAGAGTCGCTGCAACCTGAGATAAGAGAGATGGTTGTTAATTTGGATACGGAGCTCCAGGTACCACAATACGAAGAGAGTCAAAATGGAAATCATGCTCACCATGGCTTTGAATACCAGTGGATCCTTTCTAAACGTGCTGAAGTAAAGATAACCTTGAACAATCGAGCAGCCAAAAAGGACCATTGCAACGAATAGTCCAATTTCCACCGGGCCCATGTAAGTGCTGGCATTGGTCGTGTATACCATGATAGGCGACGTGCACGTTGAATAACTAGTATTCTAGGTCCCAGTTTTAACTCTGTCCGTTGCGAGGCAGTCCACGGACCGCGGAGAAATCCTCACAGCACACAAAGAGTATACTTCAAGTTTGTGATGAGATAGGGCATAGAAATAGATAAAAGTGATGCATCATGATCAACGTGTTTGAGCTGAGCAACTCCATGATGAGAATCGGCACAGGAATGGATGGAAGTGATACTTGTGAAACGAAAGATGGTAGGCGCAGCCTTTAAGCTTCAAAACGAGACCTTGTCTGATAAAACTCACCTTCTTAGTACATGTTTGATCACTGGGGAACAATAGAATGGAATGTACCGAGAGGTACCGATGACGGAGACCGATCATGATGCACTGAGCCAAACAATATCCAGGTCATCAGGTGGCATCAACGGATTTGAGCTCCTTGAGTTCAAGTATCTCCCTGTGATACGCATGAGCACTGATAGTGACATATTACATCGCCTTCATGCACTGGCAGAGTTTCAGGATGGCAAACTCCATGTACAGGCGGCCGCCAGATCGGACTTGAACAGGTCTACGTAAACACGTCGAAGATCATCTTGTCACGGTGAATGGGTCAATCTTGGGTCATCAATGGAAGGAACAATTGTATTCATGATGTCTTCAAAAGATGGTATGATATCCTTGCGTAGACGTGTGCATTCGTACCTCATACCAATACATATTTTTCTGCGAGCTCCTCTCCAAATCATATTATTGCCTCTCGCAGATTGGTCTAATGTAAATAGCGGACTCCTCTTCTCCGCCGAATAGCTTCATCAAAAGTGATACCTTCAAGCCTTGCAGCTTCTTCAATGCGCGCACGATCGGGGCCCTGTATGAATTTCATATCGTCTTTATCCATCTGCTTGTTTTCTCGGATTAGCATCCAGCGGATGGCTAAAAAACCAATGAGGGACCTCAGCCACACACAGGATACAATGCCAACTTACTGAAGCTCAGGAATGTGGCGAAGACAAGTGCTGACAGCGCGATAATCATGGATGGATGGTATTTGGGGCTCCAATTCGCTTTCCAGATGTATGACCCCATTCTATCAATCGTATGAGAAGAGAGTCAACGGAACATTGGCCAAACCCGCAACATCCCAAGATTTCCGAATCCGTTCACGAGACCGATGGCGACTGATCGTTTGGCAGGTGGCCGAGGAACGGCACTTGATACCCAAACCAGTGTCAAAGAATATCCTGTTATCGTAATCTGTGAATTCCGGAACAAGGTACCATGAAGCAGAATACTCTCGCCACAATAGCCAGTGGTCATTAGGAACAGGGAAAAGTATCTCCCGGCGATTGACATGGTACACAAGGATATTATATAGCCCAAGATGACGGCCCACCACCATCCAGCGATGTGGAAGAAACGCTCTCCGGTTCTGTCTGTATACAGCGGTGAGCTCAATATTTCTATCTGCAGGCGGTCGAAAACTCACCAGCATTCCAAGCGTTTGCAAGGCAGCAGATTGATGCAAAGATCCATGGGGGCCTGATCAGCAGTGTAAAATTAGATGGATATTGGTGGTATACAAGCATTCCACTTACGCTGACATTAAGAGTGTGATCGTAGTGTTGAAACCCAGTGTCGCGGTCAATCTGAGGAGGCGCTCAGCATCAAGTCAGCAGTTATCAAAGGAGAACCGACGTTGGGAAGAAGTTGATATAACTGAGACCCAACAACTGCGAACAACTCATGAGCATGAAGATGAGAACTTTTGGATCTTTAATGGCAAGCTTGAATCCGTCGAATATCCTTCATGGTTGGTACATCGATTAGTATCATTCGGCGAAGCAGATCGAAACGTACGTAGCATTGGCTGCGTCCTGGTCAGCTTCACCAGCATCTTCTGCGAGACGCACTTGCGCCAATTTCCGTTCAGCAGCGTTTAACCAGCGAGTATTATGAGGCTGTTTAGCTCGCGTCAATTGCGGAAATATGACATGGTACGGATACCTACGAAGTCAGGAAGAATCCACCTAAAAACCAAGTAAATGAATTTTAGATAATTGCTAAGCAACATATTCCCTACGTTGCTTGTAATCCCACAAACATGGTGATAGCACCCTTATGAAGGAATCAGTACTAATGTGAGTATAAGTACTCCAACTGTGCCGCTTGCCTCGATGTAGAAGAGCCTAGAAATTCAGATTCAGGTTAACTGATCAATCAGAGCACCTAGCCTAGATAAGGGATTACTTACCATCTCCAAGCCGCTATACCGAGTTTGCCCTGCATGTTACCTAAAATTCCTGCAGCGATTAACTCGGGTCCAAGTCAGTTCGAAATGAAATCAAGATAAAGACGAGATATTCACACTACCAAATGCGTTCGAAACCAATAGGCCGACGAAGAATATAGCTGAGCGAAACGCAAGTTCCTGTGAAGGTTGTGTTTGTGATAGACAGATAAGCACGCCGCGCATATTTACCCACCTTTTTGGTATACCACCGAGATAGCAAGTACATTGAACCGGGATAGAAAGCTGCCGGCGCTCGTTCGTTCAACCAACTCCATAAACGAGGATCAGAAATGAAATTCTTACCTCGGGTAAACCGATAAATACGCGACAGGCGATGATGCCTGCAAAATTCGTGGTGATCTGACAGAATATGTCAATAAACACCATGATTTGATCAATCTGATGAGGTTGGTTACCCCCGTTAACACACTGGTCAAACCCCAAGCAACGACGCAAGCGCTGATATATAGTGAAGGTCTAACACCATGTCAGGGATCAGCCGAAAATGGCCACGAGAGTGGAAAAAACCTGTTGACATAACCAAGAATCTGAACATGCGTGCATTTATTAACGTCTCTCGCTACCTGAAGATAACAACTAACCATATTCGAAGGTATTTGTGCCGGACAATAGGATGCATAAAGAATGGCGACAACAGTATCGTATTGCACATCTGGTAAGCGAATAAATGCTCAGACAAGCAGCACAATGAAGATGATAAAACACCAAACCGGTCAGCCCGAGATCGGCCTCAAGCCCTTGCAACCTCGCAGATGAGATGGCGGCTCGCTGATTGCATCGAAAATATTCGGGTTAGACAAAGCAAAGACAGAATGTACATTGTACGCACATCCATGTAGTTCATGAAATAGATGATGGCAACAGCAGGCATTAGACGAAAGTCGAGCTTGCGAACGAGCTTCCTTTCTGCGACACGCCTAATGTCATCGGCCAGCAGTTTAGAGTCATCCTCGATTGGTCCTACTGCAACAACATCCTCTGTATAGGACTCTGACTTCTTTTCTCTGTCAAAAGACATCCTGACGCTGAAACGAAGGAAAATACGACGATCAAATGACACATGGTTCTCAACTTTTATACCTCGAGCTCCGATTGTGGTGCGCTGAGGGCCTTGAGTGGACTCTTAATCGGCCTGTTTGTAGTTGTAAGTCTAGTACATCCAAAGATGAAATGAAAAGCTTCTGGCAGTCTCTTGCATGCAGCAAATCCACAGCTGTGATTGGTGGAAACGTCTCAAATTTGAGCGAAAATGGGCTTTTGACCGGGGCTAACCAAACGGGCCATTCAAGCCACCCCAATGGCTCGACAGTACGTTTTCCAGATGGGCCGCCCCATTTATCGCATACTTGTGGAATATCTGGGAACAGATAGCTATTCATGCTATCCTCTGGTGCCTATATCCGTCAGATACTTGTTGGATATCAACTAAAACCATATGAGCGAAATATAAGTATGCATTTTAGCTTAAATAAAATCAAACTTGCAGCTCACTTCAGTATATATATCTTGACTGAGTAGAAATGACATACAAGGCTACACATGATGTTGGTGGACAGTAAAAATATCAGCATGGTAGCCTATATAAATTCTTTTGCTTGAGTTCGAGGTTAAACGTCTACGGTGATCCGAGAAATATCAGGAGAGGGACCTCTCAAAAACCCAGGGCCACTCGGCTCTTCATCTACTTTATCCTCCACATCGCGTACCATAGCCCGCGAAATGTTGATTACGACCTGAATTCGAAACCGATGTTATTAAGTACATGAGGAAAAATCGGACATTTGAGATCACATACGTGATTAGGTTTGGCGTTTATATCAGGATAATCACCAGCGCTAAATTCGTAAACTCTACCCGAATGATCAGCTGAGAGCTTCAAGCGACTATTGAGCCTAAGATATCTATGACCATCGTCCTGATAAGTCACAATGGTAAAATGAAACTTACGATGCTAGCAATGAGTTGGTGTAAACTTGAACACGTTCTATGTTAGTACAATGCTGGAGGAACGAAACGAAACGAAACGTACTGCATGCTAAGACAAAGTAAATCCCGAAAGAGATAACTTCACAAGGAGCATTTAGAATGACTCATAGCACAAGTAACGATTTCTGCTTACGATTATACTTCATAGTGAGAAACTGTATTGTGACTGAGGTAAATGCGACAGCACAATGATATAAACTGCAGTACTTACGCAGATAACTGATGCGGCTGAGGTCAAACTTTATTCGAGAAAGTATGAGAGAAGATCACGATAGAAGTATGTTTAGATACCTTGTAATGAGCCCGGTTTCTTTATCGTATAGTCGGTGTATAATCAGTTGCGAATAACGGGTGCGAATGATCGACACATCTTACCAAGCGACCATACTATCAGCCGATCAATAGCAGAGACTGTCCTAAGTCAGTCAGCATTATAAAAGGGGACCTGGGAGTAGGATGCATGGCCACTCACTGGGGGAGACCTCGTCGGCGACTTTTCTTGAGGTGATAAACCAGGCCTCCGGTAATTAATAGTGCGCATACGGTATCCGAAACCAGTCCGACAGTGACCAACTTGAACTGTGTGGCCACGAATTCGGCACCACTCGTCATCTTGAATGCTCCTCCAGCTATTACTATGCCCGATATATGGGTCAGTAAGGAAAGAGTTCCACATAATACAGGAAACGCCAGTGTTTTGGAGAATTTGACCAGACGATATATAAAGAAAGCCTAGAAGAGTATGAGCTAAGCCGTTGGAAAGAATAACGAATGGTGATATACTTCAGTGATTCCTCCGATAAGAGAAGTAAATACCATTCCCAGATCGGCTCCAATTGGGAAAACCACAAGTAAAGAAGGATCGTTGAAGGACGAGATAGTCATAGTCCATACAGCAGAAGTTACACTGATGATATGTGCGGATTCGAGCACCCTGTAATAGTTCGAGGACATGTTATTGTAACTACAATAAATGGGTGACTCACAGAGCTGCAACAACCTGAGCATAAGAAGGATTATTGGTGATTAGATTCATAGCTCGAGGTACAGCAATGCGAGACAAGATGAAGGTTTTGCTCACCATAACTTTAAATACCAGTGGATCGCTTTTGAACGTGCTGAAGTAAAGGTAAACCTGAACGATCGAGCAGCCAAAAAGGACCAATGCAACAAGCACTCCAATTTCCACTGGTCCCATAAAATTGCTGGCATTGATCGAGAAATCCATGATACTAGATAGGCGACGTGCAGTAATGTTCCTATTTCATAACTAGTACTCTGGGTCTCGGTTTTAACCATTCGAATTTCGATGCGAGGCGATTCCCGGACGGCGAATGAATTCTCGCAGCACACAAAGAGTATGCTTCGTGATGGAATACAGCATAGGAATGGGCGAGAGTTATGTCTGCGAAAGGAAAGATGGTATGTATGCGCTATGTTTAGGCTTTCAAAATGTAGCACAGACCTCATAATATCCAGATGGAACCAACGGCTTTGAATTTCTTGCGGCCTCTCTCGATGTAATACGCATAGGCAGTGAGATATTACACCGCCTCTTTGCAGTCTTGCAGAGCTTCAAGACAAATTCTAAGTACCGAGAGACAGGTATGATATATTTTGACCGTGATTAATGATATTGATTGCCTGAACACTTACTCGCAATCACAAGGATGTCCTGCGGCCCGAGGCCTGTACTTGAACGATCTGAAGAAGATTCGAATGGTTCCTGCCAATTGGGGACTCACACTCCGACGTGGTGAGCGCTAGCAATCACCAGCAGCACGATAATGTACATCATGACAGGAACTGGAAGGGCGTCCATGTTCAGAAATGCGATAGGTGAATGTGGATTGATGATGTGTTTGCCAACTGGAAATTTCTGACTCGGAGAAAGCCGAGGTTAGTAACGTTGACGATCCTAAATCATTGAGTTTGTAGTCCCCTGTTACCTTTCGGGGGACTCTAAATCATTTCAACTCATTTTCGTAGTGGGGCGTGCGGGCTTTTTCTTTGTCTCCTTTAGTCTTGCTATAAACTGCATTATTTCCTATGTCAACGTTTTCAAATGTATGACTCAAAAGCCTGTCGAAAAGCAAGATATTTTGGAGACTTGCTAGGACCCTGGCCCAATACGCACCTAGCTCACCATTCATGGAGTTTAAGCGCATATTGATATTGATTGCGACATTATGGAGTATGGGAGAGTATGGTTTGCAGCTCTATTACGTAGCGAGGCACGAGCGAAGGATTAGAGTATAGTCTTTGAGCGAGCGGCAGAAGCGGCACGAGACTCTTGTCTTCGCACCACGACTGTCGCTCCTCAGCGTCCTTTCGTCATGACCTGCTCCGTTTCTTTTCCCCCACCCGCTACTCCCAGCTCATCTGACCATCCAGCCAGATTCGCACCTCGCATCACACGCTAACGTGGCCCTGTTGCGCATGATTCGTCCTGAGCCAGAGACCTGCGAGGCTTCCCACCCGCCCTCGCAGCTCACCTCTTCTCTTAGACAGATCAGGCACAGCGGGACCGGAAAGCGCTTCGCGCTTTTTCGCCCAAAAACTTTGGACTCATGTAGCTTGTAAATGTTTCTAGTTTCGTATCTATCAATACAAACCTTACAACAATTTCCTATGCACGACTGATAGAGCGAACCTCAAAGAATCCAGTGATACTCAGACTCGGATCTACTGTCATGTTTAGTGCCGTTTCCCTTTTTGAGCGAAGCTAGTGAAGAATGGAACGGACCGATCGCCCGACAGAGGGTATTTCCACTCTCAGGAAAACACTCAGCTGAAGCAGCCCTTAAGCTCAGTCTACATGACCTCCCTGCCTCGTATACTTATATGTGGTATGTTTGTCCCAAATTATGCGAGTAACATCACTCACATTATCATGCGCTGGCCAGGAAATTTGAGATGGGCGCATCAAGAACTCCATACTTTATTCGCTGATATCGCCGAAGTTGTTGTAAGTCATAACATCTATCACTTTCTTAAGCTGATGGTGGATTTAGATTGATGATGCACCCAATCGCGCAGATTTCTTCGAAAGATTCAAACCCAGTGGGCCATATGAAGGGACAGTTGGAATATACCGACGCAATATCTCAGCAGCACGGATCGGCATATTTGATAAAGATCTGATTTCTGGATTGCCCTCAAGCCTCAAATGGATTGCACACAACGGAGCAGGATATGACTTGATTGATGTCCAAGCTTGCAAAGAGAAAGGTGAGTTGCGCCTGATACCCGGAGAGGTTCGATCTTGATGTTCTCTTTCGCTTTCGGCGCAGATATCTCCGTCTCCAACACACCTGGGGCTGTTGATGAAGGGACAGCTACGGTCGCGCTTTACCTGATCATCTCCTGCCTGCGGCATTTTTCTTATGCTGAGCGGTCTCTCCGATCACTCACGTGGAAGACTCCGATATCAGCAGGCGCGACGCATGACTTGACAGACCGCACCATTGGCATTGTTGGACTTGGCGGCATCGGGCTCTACCTCGCTAACCTTGTTCACGCATTTCCTATGCGTGTAATCTACTATTCGCGAAATCGCAGATTAGACGCACCAGAGTGGTGCGAGTATATGGAAAGCGTTGAAGCGTTGTGCGCAGAAGCGGATGTGTTGAGTGTACATGTACCGTTACGTTCGGATACGGTGGGGCTTATTGGTGAGAAGGAGATTAGAACAATGAAGCGAGGCAGTATCTTGGTCAACACCGCCAGAGGAAAGGTAGTAGACGAAGAAGCAATGATAAGGGCGTTGGAAGATGGCCATGTATGTTCAATGTTGGATTCATTTCCGGCATGTAAATATCTTTGAAACTGATGTCTTGTTATGCAGCTGTCATCCGTTGGGCTTGACGTATTTCCAAACGAGCCCACTATCAATCCGAAATTGCTCGAATTTCCACAGAACGCACTGCTCCCTCACGTGGGTACACGAACACAAGATTCAGAAAAGAGGATGGAGGTGCGCGCGCTTACAAACTTGAGGGACTTTTTGGTCGATGGTGCGGGGGCAGACCTCATCCCCGAAATGAAGACCGGACGTTAGCGGCAAGTTGGTGTCCTGTATATTTTTGCCCTACAACCATATTATCCAACATACCGTCAATTTCTACTAACCTGCGCTATTGATTGTCAGTTCTCGGTAGATGCCAACCACCGGACTCGACTTCTGCACGTTCCAATGCTGGGTTTCTTTGTATGGACGGAAGTTAATTTTGGAATGTATATGTACCGATCTCGATATAAAGTGACGGTGGCCAGTTGCATTGGCCGAATAGTCTGTGCTTTCGGGCGGCGAGTGCGCACGCTCAAACACGAGCGAGTGTGTTTCACTTGCGTTTCACATTTGACTCTTCGGCTTCCGATACTGCGTGCCGTTCCATGGCCGTTGGCTGGCAATCATGTATGTTTAACGTTCATCAGATACCACCAAAGCGTACCCAAGCCACTTGGCTCAATCCTACACAAGCGTCAAGGTGGGTCACTGTGCAATTCTATGTACATGCTGACTAGCGCTGACAGATGGAACCGTCTGCTCCCGAACAAAGCTATTACAGGCATGGGCGGCCAGTACTTAGTATTACTGATTCTGCTGGCAGATAAGTAAATCGGTTTCAGATATCATCACCGGCCCCATCGCGAGGCGCCCAACTTCATTCATATCCACTTCCATTTGCTGGCACGGCTTGGGCGGTCTACATCACAATGTCGGACGTCATCCATACATCTCCCTATCCCGCTCTACGTCTTCCCCGTCAATCGATATTCACTTATCTACTTGGATTAGATCCAGCTTCACCAGGAAAGATTGGCGGTTACTCTGGTGCTGCTATTGCTTTCGTCGATGCAGCGACTGGGACCACTCTTACCCGCGAAGCACTTCGATCATACGCGCTCCAGTTCGCCCATTCTCTGAACTCTCGTCCCTCGCCCCTCCACAGACCAAAGGGATCCGAACTTACCCTTCTCATATTCTCCCCCAATTCGTTGACCCATCTTGCTATTAGGCGCTGCTGCCGCGGGATATCGTGCAACGCTAGCTAATAGCGCGTACACGTCGGCCGAGCTGGCTCACCAGTACACCGACTCCAGTGCACATCTCATTTTCGCACATCCTTCCTTGGTTAGCGTTGTGCGCGCCATGCTCGGATCCCTTGGTTGTACCGAAGCGGAGATACGACAAAGAGTGATTGTTGCTGGGTCGGCGTGGCTTACGAAAAGCCAAAGCGAAGAAGCTGGTGATGAGTCACCTCTGGACCTAGGAGGCCTTCTCACCATCACATCTTTCCTTTCACGTGGGGAGCTACAATCTGAGGTTCCCTTCTCGGGAGCGAATGCCGATGCGACTGTCTATATGTGTTATTCCTCCGGCACCACTGGTCAGCCCAAAGGTGTCGAGAGTACGCATTATAATATCACTTCCGTTATCGAAATACTTAAACCTGCGTTTCCATCCCTAATACCTGCGTCGGCATCTCCGTCTGAGTTCTCAGATGTCATCTTTGGCGTGATTCCATACTATCATATCTATGGCGCGATTATGTTTTTACAAATTCCACTCGCGCTTGGGGTACCTGCTGTGATCATGCCTAAATTTGATCCCAGCGGGTTTTGCAGTGCTATCGAGAAGTACAGGGTAACCGTTGCACTTATAGTTCCTCCGATGTTAGTAGTTTTCACAAGGCATGAAGGTGAGTGATTTTCATCAAATGGAGGCATCAACTCACATAATTTACTATTCCGCAGCAATCACCAAATATGATCTCTCCACGCTGAAGGTCCTATTCTCTGGTGCAGCCCCTCTCGGGGCAGAACTTGTCGCTTCAGTGACAACACGTCTACAAAGCGTCGGAGCGAACGTTGTTATCACACAAGGTAAGTGTTTTCTCTTGGTCTCCACGGCTGACTTCTCATCCTAATCGATCCCGGCCTCCTGCATTCAAGGCTATGGTTTAACGGAAACTTCGCCTGCTATTTCATTTCTTCCCGTCGAGCATGCTAGCCGTGTTGGTTCCGTAGGATTCCTTCTCCCGAATCTTGAGGCTCGGCTTGTGAAGGAAGAAGACAGTGAGGTATGACAGCACTACTTACCCATATCGCTGCCACTGTACTGAATAAATACACTTTTTTAGGCGAGCTCATCATCAGACCTGGAAGGCGCTGGTGAGCTATGGGTTCGGGGGCCCGTCGTGATGAAGGCAATCCTTTTCATTTGTTCACACGTAATCCGATGCATTGATGCTAATATCTCAGGGCTATCTTGGCAATCCAAAAGCGACCGCAGCTTCCATTACTCCAGATGGGTGGTTCAAAACCGGAGATATCGTCATACGTGATAGAGAGGGCTTCTTTACCGTTGTCGATCGCCGGAAAGAGTTAATCAAATACAAGGTGGATTTCCTATTGTTGTAAGGATTCAGGTTCTCATGGTTTCGTGATTACAGGGATTCCAAGGTGAATTTAAATTAGATAGCTAGGATTGGTAAGTGTGAGCACCAACTGAATTGTGGCATGTGTAGTACCGCCAGCCGAGCTTGAAAGCTTGCTTCTTCAACATCCTGAGGTGGCTGATGCCGCTGTTATTGGCGTGGATAGCAAGGAGGAGGCAACGGAATTGCCAAGGTTCGTCATACACCCAACTAACATCGCCAATACCCAGGGTAATAACTATCAAATTACAGGGGATATATCGTTCCTAGCTCTCCTTCTCTGAACACCCAAGAGTTCGCGAAGAGCGTCCAGGAGTGGGTATCTCAACGGGTAGCACCACACAAGCGGCTTAGGGGTGGCGTTGTCCTGGTTGACGTCGTACCAAAGAGGTGGGTGCAGTTCGACTTTTTCTGAATTATATGATCCACATCTTGTGGGTCTTTTGCGAAATTTGGCTGACGCAATTTTATGGATAGCGCGGCAGGAAAAATCCTTCGGCGCGAGCTTCGAGAGAGAGCAAAGCAGGAGATTGGCGTTGGGCAAATGCTACCACGAGCAAAGCTGTAGGCCCTTATTTCGAGGTTCAGACATTCAAGTTTCTTCCATATTTTATCTACTTATCAATCAGGCTAACTCGATACACTGGATATCATCCGGAAACTCTTAATTCCTGAATTTTTTATTGTTTAACTGGAATGGATACAAGGCGTGCTACAAGTTTGCTTCACACTTTTATTGTTGTCTCATATTTATCGATCTCTCATATATGTGTTCGACCTTTCCAATTAATGCAACGGACCATCATGGCACCCTACACTGTGTGTACATCTTGTACTCATTTGGGAAGGCGGTCCGCGCTTCTTTATCTGCCATTTATTCGGGTCACGATGTTAGAGAGACGGTTCTCCGCCTTCCGACCAATTATATCTGTAGGATGTTCTGTTCCTTTCGCCCTGCCATTTGGTTCGATTCCCACTAGCTGTCCTCCACACAGAGTATATATACTATCCTCTCCCCAAAAAGCGGACCGATACACCCGAGATAGATCACCTGAACTTGACAGAGGATCATTCACCTCCGACCACTGCAGTCACTACTGGCACTTAAGACATCCTTCTCTACATATCTCCTCGACAATCTAGTTGTAAATACGTGAAAATGTCGCGATTGCCCCGCATAATGATCTGTGGTAGGTTCGAATTCGGCCTATATCCGTCTATACATCATTACTGACCTTGAGGTATTGGCAGGCAACCTCGTTTGGGCGCACGAGGATGCCCAGCAGCTTTTCAATGGGATCGCAGATTTAGTCGTGCGTATTTTCAATTATAACGAAAGCCCTTGTCACAACGTGGTATTAATTCAAAATTCAGGTAATGGACTCGAAGACTCGAGCCGATTTCCTTGCAAACCTCAAATCTGGAGGAAAGTACGAAGGCACAGTCGGTATCTATAGACATAACACATCCGCGGACCGTATCGGTGTTTTTGATAAGGAGATCGTTGCTGCACTCGTTCCCGCCGGAGTGAAATGGATCGCCCATAACGGAGCGGGATACGACCAGATCGACGTGTTAGAATGCAAAGCGAAAGGCGGGTCTATTTGCCAAACACGATAGGATTGGATTTGACGGCTTACCTCAAACTCCGCACAGGTATCAACGTATCTAACACACCTGGTGCGGTCGACGATGCTACCGCCACGACTGCTCTCTACCTTATAATCTCCTGTCTTCGCCACTTCTCACGCGCAGAACGTTCTCTTCGAGCACTCACATGGAAAACGCCCATTTCTGCAGGGGCTACCCATGATGTAACAGGCCGCACGCTCGGTGTTCTTGGACTCGGAGGCATAGGGCTACGCCTCGCACATCTGGTGCACGCATTCCCCATGGAAGTAGTATATTATTCACGACACCGCAATCCAGACGCACCAGAATGGTGTCGATACATCGAGAATCTCGACGATTTTTACAAGGCAACAGATGTGTTGAGCGTCCATGTCCCTTTGCGAGAGGAGACCGTTCATATTGTGGGCGAGAAGGAAATCCGTAAGTTGAAGAAGGGCAGTATCATTGTTAACACCGCCAGAGGGAAAGTTATCGACGAAGACGCAATGATACGCGCGCTAGAAGATGGTCATGTAAGCTGTTCTTTTGATTTCCCTTCAGAATGTGTTTTATTGACTTGAGTGATCAGCTATCCTCGGTCGGACTCGATGTTTACCCCAACGAGCCTTCTGTAAATCCTCGCCTGCTTGATTTCCCTCAGAATGCCCTCCTCCCGCACATGGGAACCGAGAATCAGGATTCCCAGCGCAAGATGGAGGTCCGCGCACTCACGAATCTGCGTGACTTCTTGAAGGAGGGCAAGGGCAAGGACTTGATCCCTGAGATGAAGAGCAAACTCTAGTCATAGTGCAGTACTCACCTAAGAAGGTCGAGGGAACTCAAGGAGGATAATGTATTTGTTTATATCTGTTGTGTTTCTATTCATCGATTTCTGTAAACAATACCCAGTATCTATGTTGTGGAGGTGTCCAAATATTAGCCTGTCTGAAACAACAATTAACATTCCACCTACCAATAATTCGTTCCCCCTGTGTATCATACATATATGGCTCATTCTCTCAACTCCGGGACCAAATTGGTACCCCTCCCATCCCTCAAAAAGTCCCTCAGATTTCTCAAAGCACACAGCTCTCTCTCGTATTCCGTCTCATAGGTCTCGCCACCAATATGCGGAAGTAGTACCGCCTGTGGAAATGCGAGCAGACGGGGATTCACGCTTGGCTCAGAGGGGAAGACGTCGAGGCCTACGGAAGATAACTAGGCAAAATAAGGGTGAGATACATACATAATTACCGAGCCTTGCAGATATTGACTTACATGCCCAGTCTCCAAGGCGTCTATCATCGCGTTTTCGTCAACCACTTTCCCTCTAGCCGTGTTAATCAAAACACTTCCCTTCTTCATGGCGGAAATCTCGGCTTTCCCAACGAGACCAATCGTCTCGGGCACAAGCGGCACGTGTATGCTCAGCACATCTGCCAATTCGCATAGTTCCTTCACACTGGGAACATATGTGCACCACGGCGGTATCGCTGACCCTAACGACATTGACGTCGACGTGAGTGCTGACGCACAATCCGGGCTCGGGGTCGCCGGTGGTGTACGAGAATGATAAAATATGCGCATTGGAAATGCATGCGCGAGGTGTGCGAGGCGGAGGCCTATACCACCAAGTCCAAGGATGCAGAGTGTGCGATTAGTTACATCGTGTGCCATGCCGGGAGAGACAAGTGTTTTCCATTGGGATAATTGAAGAGATCGTTCAGCCAACGAGAAATGTCGGAGGCAAGAGATAATCAGATAGAGTGCAGCAGTCGCTGTGGCATCGTCTACGACTCTGGGCGTGTTGGATAAACCGATGCCTATGCATTGCCATGCCAATCCGAATGCAATCACCATAGGAACAAATACGGCGATAAATCCAGGAAGATGAATAGAATGAAAGTCGATCGTACCTCTGAGTTTACACTCTGCGACATCGATCTCGTCGTATCCAGCGCCATTCTGGGCGATCCAACGGACACCGGCTGTTGTGAGTGCCTTTATCAGCTCTTTATCAAATATCCCGATACGTTCTTTTGATATGTTCCGTCTGTATATCCCAACTGTTCCAGCGAATTTCCCACCAGCCTCGAACTCGATAAGGAAGTCTGCCCGACTCCGGATGGATGAGCTGAGAGTCTTGTCCGCATGGCTGATTCAAGATGTTGTAAATTGTGGTGAGGGAATACATACGACTACTTCAGCAAGATTATTGAAGAGTTCACGAAGCTCTTTATGTGCGAATTTGAGGTCACCTATGATCGATAGAAGTCAGGATCTCTGTAAATCATCAATTAGCAAAGATACACACCGCATATCAAAATTCGAGGCATCGACATCACCACTGTAAGATGTTGCGCGTAGCAATCTTCAATTGAAACAGAAGAGTGTGGCTTATATAATTACTCAGACGAACAAACATAGCTAGGGTTTCGGATAATGATACTAGAATAGACGAATGAGCAGAGACATGATATCAACAGTAAGTAAGACACCAGAATACCAGAATACAAGAAATTCGTACGTTGTAGAATATGTTACAGTCTCTTGAAAAACTAATCCACGTCCATGCCACCACCACCACCATTACCACCTCTCCGACCACCACCTCTTCGGCCGCCTCGGCCTCTCCCGTTCCCACCTCCGCGTTGCCATCGCTGAGTGTCTTGCCTTTGCTGCTGGCTGTACAACTTGGGATCTGCACCAGGCGGAGCGACGAGTACTGAAGCTCGTGGATCAGATGCCACGATGGAGTCCGACCGCAGTTTTCTATTGGGATTGACATTAGATTCTTCCAAAACACAGTCCAGCATAATACTTACGATCCACCAGCATCCCCACCCTCCATAAGTACATCTACAGTCCCGGTCTCCCTAGCAATTTCGACACCAACAACGCCCAAACGTCCGACCAAGCTCGATGTCGTACCACCGACGATCCTGACGCGCAATGTTCGGCCATCTGCCTGCTGCTTGTCGAATTTTTCGACGGCTGCCGTTGCAGCAGCTGGGTCTTTGAAAGTGACGCGGACAGCAACTTCATTGGCAGAATGCGAAAGCGATGGACCAGGAGCGGATGAAAGGATAGTGCCACAACGTTTGAATATAGCCTCAACATCGGCGGGCGTCGTGCCTTTGACCAAACCCTCCACCTGCACAACATTCCCGCCTGAGCCTCCACTTGCCCCTTTGATTGAAAGCTGCCCTCCTGATACAACACTCCCAACACCAGTGGCATCGCGTAGAGCGCGCTGAACGAGCGGTGAATTGGCTTTCCGGGGAAGAGCAGCGCTGTTTGTTAGTCGTGCTGAGAGTGACGGTTTGTCAGGATCTTCATAGAGATCGTGCGACCATTGCGAGTCTGAGTCGCCTTTTGGTGGGCGAGACGGACGAGTCTGCGTGCGAGAAGGGTAGCAGGATGAACGTCAAAGGTCGCGCATTTTGCATGGACAGTCGCATAAACAGCGGGTGAAGAACCAAGGAGATGTAGAAAAGCGAATATGTTATTGATTATTCTTTCATGCGCATAGGAAATGGCGAAGGATGAAATCGGGTACGCACATACGGCGATGATAAGCGACTGTTAGGCTTCGAGCGCACCGGGCCTGCGCCACTGAGACGGTCTAAAAGCGAGGCCATTTGTGATTTTTGTAAAGGAAGGTTAGTCGGCGTGAACTTGAAATTGAATGCAAAGGATATTGGGGAATAAGAAGAAACAAAGAAAGTCCAGCTAGCAGGAGTAAGTAGTAACAGGTTACGGACTTAAAAACAGGGATGGCTGAGTTGAGAAGTCTGGCTCGTAGTATGCTCATGTTTGGCTTTTGTGGCGATGCACGAAACCTCAGCCTGAGGTAACAGTGAGGTTGTACATTAGTTTTGAATTCCACAAGCATCGTCTCATCCGAATCATGGCACGCATCACGATACGCCAATAATATGTATAGCTACTACATAGTAGCGTCAGGTATCTTTTGACTCTCGAATAGACAAGAAAAAAAGGTGGGCAAGGAGTCATTCATATATATATCTAGGCGAGCGTTGATATCGGGACATGAACCAGAGCAGCGTCGATAACGGGAGAACTTTTGTGGTTAGTGGGATGCTCATTGTGATTAGGGAGACGTTACAGTGCCAGTGGTGCAAGTAAATGATCAAGGGTAGCGTGGCACCATCATGATATCATGTTCTGCGAGGGCTGATACTGCCCTGCTCGAGTGATATTGATGTCCACAGAAGCACTGGTTTGTTTCAACACAGGATAATCCCTGAAGGAAAATCGAGATGCATGCTGACGAGTGCTTCACCGAATTACCGTTCTATAATTCACCACTGGGTGCATTCCTAGCCATCCTGATATTTAATTGGTTTGCGAACCTTTCAAAGGTTATAGATTGTTCTTCTGGGGAGAACGTACATTGCAAGAAGTCGCTAATGTGGGGTACATACGTCTGTATTCCTAACCTCGGTCGATCGTGCTCTTTAGAAGCGATCGCGGACAGATGCTCGGTTGGAGTTATGGGAGTTGTATCTTTGTTAGAGTCCGGCATGATAGATCGAAGAATAACTTCTCAGATGCGAAGTTGCACAAGAAAAGTAGAGCTACGCATCAAGTTTGATCGCATCTATTTGAACAGTGTAAGTTGATTTACAAAATGAATGCGTATTTAAGCAGTAAAAATGCGCGTATCATAGAAACAATACCGTCCTGTTTATACAACATTTATGCACAGGCGTTCGATAACGATGTTGCTGCCTGGTAGGAAGATCGTAAGCGCTCTGACTGGATGGTAGAACAATATCCAAACGAAAGGATCAGAAGTGTCAAGTTCTGGAGCATACCCTTCCCATTGGGAAGGTGTTTCTCCCTGAAGAAATTCAAAACCAAAAACCAAAGCATCATACAATTTGCGAAAAGAGACAATAAAATAAGTACTAACCTCAAGCAAATAATTTGGAAGATCATGTTGACAAATTTGAACGGCGAACGTTCGGTGTGAAAAAAAATATGATGTTGTAACACCTCGCCGAATGAGAGTAAGCCCCATTGAGCTGATCAACTAGGGTTGATCAATCGCATAACTATATCTATGAGCAACGAATGGCCCGACCAGCGCAGCACCACCCAAGCATCATTCACGCTCATATCTTCGCGTGGATGAACCCTTTTGCGAACAGCGGGCACTGGAGCAGGCAACAGAGTCAGCGAGTAGAGCCAACTGAATCAAACTGATGAGAGTAGATCCAGCCAGGCAAAATAAATCTCGCAAATGCCTACTCTCGCCGTCCTCAGCATAACTTAACGCTGGGCGCTTTCCGTTCGAGCGAGAGAGCAAACTTCTGTGTCTCCGGGGACTTTTCCCACAGCAAAAGAAGGAATGCGAAAAGCTTCCTGTTTGTGAGCTGCGATAGCGATTCTTCAGTCGGCGAGGTGGAGAAAAAACGCAAAGTAGTTAGCAAAGGAAATTTATATATGAGTTGAAGCTCCGATACTGCTCCGACGGCCGGCGGCAAGTTGTGGCTATCCTCCGCTGATCTCCCCTTGACTGCTGTACTGTGGTGCTAGTGACTTGCTTGCACCTGTCTCATACTCCTCTTGAAGCCCACACAATGGAACCGGACGTACGGAGTCCTAATGAAGAACCTCCCAACAAGAAGAAATATCAGCATTCTATGTGGACCTTTGGACCATTGATATACAAAACACCTTCTGGTACGTAACTTATCCCTTTCTTCGAACTAGGATCTGAATCTAACCTTACATTGTACACTTCTCATAATCCTACCCTTCCAGCCGCGCACTCTCCCCGCATCGACGAGCACTGCTTGACTTATTGTGTTCAAACTGTCAACGGACGGCTTCAGAATCAAGAACCATCATGCCGCTCCCTGTGTATTCGTCGCATCTTCGCCCATGAAGTGAAGAAAACTCTCGCTGCCCACGATCAGAGTCAGAAGTCGAAGTCGTTTCCACTCCCAACTGAGGGGCAAGATATCAAGAATCTCCACAACACCGAAGATATACGCCACTGGGAGGAAGGATGGTATCTATGGACAAGTTGGAGTGTGGCGGCGGCACAGGAGAAAATGGAGTTGATGAAAAGGGATTTGGCACGCCAGGATCGATGGCAGCGCCGCAGGCAGAAGACGGAGCAAGAATGGGATGAATATTGGAAAGTACACGGTAATCCGCCACCTGCAATATCGCCAGCAAATGTGTTCCCTAAACGCCACATGTATATACATCCATGGTGAGTGCTTTCTATTCATTCAGCGTGTGTCCAGTTGATGACTTCAATTTGGTACATAACAGGCAGGCTTCGTCGTTAATAAAGCTCAACCTCCTCCCATCCCTCGATCCCTACATAGATTCCATGCGGAACCTATTGACACCAACGTTCAATGTCATGGCGACTGTTCGACAAAGTTACGAGTCTGGGGCCCACGATGAACTCGCAAGGCGCCTGTGGGAGAAGGCTTGGTCGCCTGATCCTTTCATTCTCGCTTCTACAGTTTGCAAACGAATGTGGGGGCTGTGGAGGAAGGGCCCGCCGGATGATGATGAAGATAATACGTTCTCTGATCCATAGAATATATATACCGATAGATCAACAACATAGGATATATTTCCCCCATACTGAACACTTGCTTGAGAAGCAGGCACTGGCATATAGTATGGATCGGTTTTAATATGACCGCCGCCGCGAGCCTTCAACAGGCATGATGGCCGAGCGGTCTAAGGCGCCAGAATCAGGTTACATAATCAATCAATCTGGTCCTTCGGGGCGGGAGTTCGAATCTCCCTCATGTCATCTATGATTTTTGCCTCCGTCCCATAGGAGGCTGGTCAACTTTTGCAAATAGTCTTGACCCAACTGCCAACAGGCTCTCAGTAAAAGGCCGTTTGCCTCTCCTCGTCGGCTACATTTCTCCAGGAATACTATGTGCAATTTCACTTTCAGTCCGTGCGAGGAATACAATATAGCTTTACCATCCCATACGCACCACCCGGGATTGGGATAGCTTTGATCGTTTCCTTGGGACTGGAGCGAGACTGTATACCGCCACTGCACTGGGGACCGTGATTTCACACGAAGAGAGCGCTGAGCGGTCAACCCTTCAGCTTACTACTACCAAGTCGACTCTCGAGCCGTCGTTATATATCTACTCAGAGTATCACCGCAAGTGAGTCCGTTCTCTCTCCTTTACTACCTTTAATCCCATACTCAATTTCTCGCTCTTCCTCCAGCGATCTCCGTTCCACTATGTCTCCTATTAGTATGACCACTTTCTCGGGCCCTAGCCTCGGTGGTGCCCCCGTCACGGCCCCGCAGAGCCTTTCAACTTCCTCGGGCCTCACGCTCCCCTCCCCCCCGTCCCCTCTAGAGGCCAAACGCTACTACGCCGGCCTGCCCTCCGCCCCTATCCTGGTCGCGCGCACGAGCAGCATCACCGCGCCGTGGATGGCACCGGGCCCCGGTCCGCACACCGAGCGCAAGGAGCTGCGCACCGTCGGCAACCACGCGCCCAAGCTCAAGGACGTCTGGGAAAGCAGTTTTGCGCGCAAGGTGCACGCTCTCCTCGACGCGATGCACGTGCAGTGGACGAGCACTGACGTCGTGCGCATCGTCGAGTCTTCATTGCCGTATTCGTATTCCAGTTCGAGCTTGAGTTCTGAATCCGCCCCGGTGACACTGTGGATCGGCGTGCGGCCTGCGTCGCTCGAGGGTGAGGAGGGTGTGGTTGTGGCGGCGAAGTGCCGTGCGCTGCTAGTAGAAGCGGATATTGTGGACGTTGAGGTTGAGATCTGCGAGTCGGTCGTTACGCGCTCGGCTGGTCCCGGGTCCAGGCTCCTATCGCCTGTGTACTCATCCGACCCCACTGCAGATGCCCGTGAGCCGCTGACCCCGACGCTCGGGCTCCCCATCTGTGCGCAGGCTACTGCTAATGAAGGCACCGGCGGGTTTTTCATTGTCGAGGGCGGAAATACCGACTCGGGGAGGCTCCTCCTCGTCACCGCGCGCCACGTCGTCTTCCCGCCCGACATATACGCGAACACGCACTTCGACTTCTTGCGCAACAACGATGCGGGCACCCAGCCCCGCGAGCGCGTTACGCTCTTCAGCGACATCACGTTCAACAAGTACCTCGAATCTATCAAGGCCGAGATCGCAGAGAAGAAATCTGATGCCCGGCGTCGGGAGCGACGTATTAGGGCGATAGGGGAGGGAGACTACCCCGCAGCGGACACGGCGCGCAAGGAGGCCCTGGCTGAGTTGGACGAACGCTGTATGCGATAGAAGGGCTCAGCACCTTCTACCAGGACGTTTTCACTCACTGGGCCACCCCCGAGAGCCGCGTGCTGGGGCATGTCATCCTCTCTCCGCCCATCAACGTCGGTGTCGGCAGCAGCAGCGAGGGTTATACTGAGGACTGGGCCGTCATTGAGATCGACGACTCCAAGGTCGACGTGAGCAATTTCTATGGCAATGCCATTGACCTTGGTACCCGCGTCTCAGAATACGAGTTCACTTGTATGATGTGCCCCAGTTTCCAGGATTTCCAGTCATGTTCCTTCGCGTATCCGTATGACCGTCTCCTGCGGCTCGAGGGCACCATCCCGGACGAAGAGATGTGTCACTCGACTGCACTCGACCGGAACGATGATGGTGAATCCCTTATTGTGCTCAAGCGCGGCGGCGCCACCGGCCTGACCGTCGGCCGCGCCAACAACGTATGCTCCTACACCCGTATCTATGACAGCGATAACATTGAAGCTAAACCTGTGACCTCGAAGGAACATCTGCAAAACGTTCGAAATGAAGTGCTTCTTTTGCGTCTCTCGCGTTCAAATAGACGGTTGTGATTGGTGGAAAGATCTTGAAAATGGGTGTG
>MU267974.1:0-20515 GCA_021014935.1 Hygrophoropsis aurantiaca
TTCGACATGAAAATAGATGGCGAGATCAGATAAACGAGCTCAGAGCGTTGAAGTGCTAAATGGGATGTACTGACCGCGTCGGCCTGACCTAATGCCACCTTGCCCACTGGCGAGTATTTGGGGATCTTGGGAGACGGCGGCTGCATCTCGATGGTCTTCGGGGTGTATTTATCGCGACGAAAACGCGAGCCGATGCGACCAAAAAAGCCATCTGGAGCGGAGGGAGACGTAGATGGTACATTCAGCGCAGTTTTAGCTTTTGAGGTCCTCGGGATAGACGGTTTCAAGGGTATCTAGCAATTTAATGATTAGATTATGTGTAGCAACTGGAATGACAGTGTCGCGAACGTGCCTCAGCAATGGAGATAGTCTGTGAATGAATAAAATTAATGGCTCGAGTGCGATATCAATGTAAAATCATGAAACTTACAGATATTTGGGGACATGCACGGGCAGGAAGCTTGTGATGTGAAGATATGTCAAATTAAGTCAGTACGACTAGATACTTTAGTGTGAATGCGAGGACGGAAGGCTTACATCTATGTCAGATGTGTCCCAAAAATCATCTCGACGAGGTGGTTGGCTTGATTTTGACTGGTTAGAGGGTCCGGCGGCAGGTAACTGGGATACAAGGAATTGGAAGAGAGCGCAAAGCGAGGGGAATTCGAAGATAAACGCACATCTAGAATGGAGGGGGATAGCGAATCGGTGCGTGGTCGGGGAGAGCTCTATGAATGCTTGTCAAGACGAACTTGAATGCAATATATACATGCATGACACTCACTGGTTGCGGAGGGTGGCCTGCCACAACAACGGGAGTCTGGGAATCGTATAAGGAAGCCTGACGTACGGTAGAGAGAATGGCAGATTACTTACCATGGCCGAGTCCTCCACTTCAAGTGAGGGAACATCCCACAGATCAATTTCCCCCTCCCGGGTCCCAGCGACGATGGACCGACCATTGAGAGACCACGCGATCGAGTAAAATGAAAATTCGTCTGGAGCTTGTAGTCGATCGCCGACTTGTCGCCGCGTGGTCAGGTCCCAAACGCGGACCGTAACACCGTCGACACTGGCCAAGCGGTGGCCGTCGTGGCTCAGTGCAATTTGGTGGATGCCTTCCTCATGCCCCAGCATCGGATCACCAACTTCTTTCCCTGTTGTGCTGTCCCATACGCGAATGGATTTGTCGAGCGATGCTGTGATGAATTGTTTCCCATCCGATGTAAACAACACTGACGGCACTTTATTTGTATGTGCCCCGACTGGCCCGACGATTGTTTTGCCCGTCGCCATATCAAACACTCGCGCGTCCCTTGTGCTTGACCCCACTACAAGTTGTGTTCCATCCGGTGAGAATGCTGCATTCACACCATGGCTGAATCTGCATTGGTTGCCATTTCTGCAGCTATCATTACGAAATATTGTCAGTCTCATGTCCCACAATTGGTGACTGATTGGCTCGCCTTCCTGATGCAAAGAAAAGGCACTTTGGTTCGTCAAACTGCAGTAACCCCCTGATCCGCTGTCCTGTCTCCGCATCCAATAATACTATGCCGTTATTCGCTGTCGCCGCAACCAACTGCTCATTCGGCGGAAAGGCCACACGCCAACCATCCACCCCTTCTTCTATTTTCCACACCACGCTCCTATTCTCCAAATTCCACATAATAACCCTGTCGCTCCCACTCACCGCCAACGTCCGCCCATCGGGGGATATTGATATGCACTGCACTCCAAAATCGTGCTCAAGTGTCTGCCCATCCTGCTTGCCGCTTTCCACGTTCCAGATCCGAACTGTCTTGTCCTTCGACCCGCTAACAATCCGGTTGCTATCCCTGAAATATGCCACCGACCGTACTTCACCTGTATGTCCCTTGAAAACCTTCGTCGGAAGATGAGATGTTAGACGATTTTCAAACTCAGGGGATGCGGAGGTCAACATGATGTGAGTGCGCGAGTGGTGAAGAGTTTCTTGGGAGGAGTCTGCACGAGCCTACACGGTTCGTTGAATGGTTGTGGGTGAGAGTGATTTATGATCATGACGCTACGAACGTTAATTGAAAGCACAGACCTTTGATACGAATCCGTCGACACGAAAAGAAGAGAGCCAACTATTCGTTTGTGGATCAAAAGACGCGAACAGCGTTGTTTGACTGTTGCCAAGTAAATCCACGTGGTCTTGGCACTCGAGCAGCGTCGCGACTTTAGTTGCTGCTACTTCAAGACCATGTTCAATTCAGTGTTTTCTCGAAACACAGCCAATTCCTTTCGGTTTATCGACCTTCACTCACTGGAAGTATTCGAATATCCAATGCCGCGGGTCCTGCTAAACACTCCATCATTCCCGAACTCGTCGGTCAAACTATCCATAAATTTTAGTCGTACGATCAACCAACGCCAGAACATAACGACTTGCGAAGAAATTAAAAATGGCGTACTTGAGACTGGCTAACAATCATACGACGCAAGTAGTTTCATACCGCACTACGCCAACACTGCAATAACGCGCAGCTGTCCGCACATCTAGGAGGTCTTGTCTGTAATCCTTCTCTATTTGTTCTTGCTTACACCGCCAGGTATTCGAAGAGTTCGCTCTCAATAACCTATAGAAAGACACGAGCGGTATTGCGCAATTCATAGCGTGCCTGCCCCAGATGACATGGCGTTCTGCGAATGCTGCTTCGATCTCCTCTGACTGGTCATGGTAAGCCAATCTAACCTACTCACCTGTAATATCTTTTTCGTAGCACTAACCCACACGGATCATTTTTGATACCCTCGATGAAATGTGATCGAAATTTCAGGCTTCAGTTGCATCTTGTCAAACTTATAATTGCCAGTATCACAACGGGATCTTACCTGAGGATCGGTGATCCATTTCAGGTGTATGTCATTCATGTACCAGTTCCGCACTGTATATGGCATTCTATGGTGTCGCTCCTTTCTCGCGTCGAACGCAGCTTTTTTGATTGCGTGCTTCGAAGAATAGTTCGTCTATCCGTCAAACCGAAAGAATCATCATCTTTCGACAGGACGAAGCCTTCACTCGACATTGGAATTTCGGTCAAGCGCACAATACCAAAGGGAATCTCATGGACTTAACTGGTACGTTGACTTGTCGTTACTTTTTTTTGATATCAAAGATAAGTTATGCTATACACACATTTCATCGTTCAAATAAACAATGTAAATCACCCTGTTTTGTGCCAGATCGCGCCCAATATGTTTTGTCTGGGTGTATGCAATTTGTCGTGTCCTTTCGGTCATCCTATCTGCTTATCGTACTGCAGATTTCGACTTCACAACTAGTCCTTGGATACGACATGAATGCATAGCGAATACGAGGTCAAAGATCAGCGACATCCAGTCATCCATCTCGACTTTCCCCGGCCCTAATCGACGATATGAACTCACAGATATGATAGGCTGGCCAATATGCGTCGTTGCGGTAGTATCAATCCTGGGTCATTAATGTATCATCGATGGGTATCGATGCACTCTTTTGGACTTTGACATGTGATGATAACCATACGCCTGATCTTGCAAATTATGATTAACCCCCCTACAGGTTATCATCCCAACCCTGCTTCAATCGCTGGTCGTCTTTGAAAATGGTCTTGAATTACCCTAGATTCATATCCCGAGCCGGGATATATTTCCCCGTCACACCGAACATCATCTCGTGGGGGTTCTTCCGGTGCATATTCATACCATAATCCCTGTAGTGACATCGCCTTTGAATAAACAACATCACATTCTAAAACCACTTCAGACCCAGAGCGCTGTATGCAGCAATGAAATTAAAATACACGATCGGACACATGTACGATCTACGTGGAAGCGCTACCGGCTTGATTCTCTCCCTCAGCTATCAGCGAAGGCTGCGACTGGTGCTCCTGTGCCGCTTGCGCCGCCCGTTCCTGCCGCCGACGTTCCCGTCGCTCTTGTCGCTGACACTCTTCCCTCCGCAGTTCCCGGCGATATTTCAGCCACTTGAAGAACTCACAAAAACAGATCGCGTTCAAGCACCCGTCGTCTCGGATTGATTCCTCGCTGACATCACCGTCATCTACCGGTTCTGGTTCTTTCTTCTGTCCTGGAGTGTATAAGCGCTGTATCAAACAAGCAGATGGACGGCATTATCAGCAAATGAACCCTCCAACCCTAAGCCACAGCAAGATTCATGGAAATGTGTTACTGACCGCGTCGGCTTCAGCTAGTGGTACTTTGACGACTGGTGAATGTTTGGGAGGGTGAGATGCTCGTGGGGGTTGCATCTCAATGTTATTTGCAGCACGTTTGTCGCGACGAAAATGCGCGAAGATGCGCGCAAAAAGGTTGATTACTGGTTTCGCGGGTGAGGTGGACACGGCAGTTTTCGCCGTGGTTTTGGAAGATGCGGAGATCGGTTGCTTTGCAGCGGGCCGCTAGGGTCGTAGTTTAGATATAGGTAGCCTGTGTTATAATTACTCACTTCATCTCTTGAGACACTCTGCTAGCCAACGCGAATAAGTTCCACTGAGGTGCCAATAACAAAATCACTGAAACTCACCAATATCGGGGGCCGTACGAGGGAAGGAGGCTGGTAAATAGATATCAATTTAGTGTGGACGCATGAGAGAAGGCTTACGTCTAAATCAGAAGAGTCCCAGAAGTCGTCGGGCAGAGGTGGAGGGTTTGGTTTGGGGTTATTTGGGGGTAGCGCTGTAGCAGGTAACTGGGATACAAGGGATTAGTAGATGCCGCACTGAAACGAGAGAATAAATGCACATCTAGGAAGGATGAAGATAGCGAACCGGTGCGAGGCCGGGAAGAGCTCTATGGATGGGCCTGTCAAGATGAATGCAATATGTACATATACCATAGCACCCACTGGTTGCGGAGGGTTGCCTGCCACAACATTAATGGGAGCCTGGGACTCTTGTAAGAACGCCTGGGGTACGGTAGAGAGAAAAGCGGATTATTTACCGACGTTACTAATACTGTGGTGGTGTCCGAGCTCTCTATTGCGAGTGGGGCAACATCCCATGACGAGATCTTCCCCTCGTCATGTCCAGTGATGACGGACTGACCATCAGGAGACCATGTTATCGAGCTAAACCAGTATTTTTCTTGAACTGGTAGTGAATCGCCGAGGTGTCGGCGCGTGTTCTGGTCCCAAACGCGGATCGTGGCATTGTCAACGCTGGCCAAGCGGCGGCCGTCGTGGCTCAGTGCAATCTGCCAGATGCCTTGCTTATGCCGCATCGGGTCGCCGACTTCAAGCCCGGCTGGCGTGGGCATTGATTGGCCCGACGATTACTGTTTTGCCCGTCGCCACGTCAAACACTCGCAAATTCCCACCATATGACCCCGCTGCAAGTTGCGTTCCATCCGGTGAAAATCCCAGGCAGTTTACAGTCTCGCCGAACTGCAACGGCTCTCTCATCCGCTCTCCTGTCTCCGCGTCCAGTAACACTATGTCGTTATACGCCGTCGCCGCAATCGACTTTCCATCTGGCGAAAAGGACATACGCCAACCGTTCACCTTGTCTTCCGTTGTCCACACCACACTCCTGCCCTCCAAATTCCACATAACTACCCTGTCGCTCCCACTCACTACCAACATCCGCTCATCGGGGGATATCAATACGCAGTTCACTTGGAAATCATGCTCCAAACTCTCCCCTTCCTGCTTTCCGCTCCCCACGTTCCAGATCCGAACTGTCTTGTCGTACGACCCGCTAACAATCCGCTTGCCCTCCCTGAAATACGCTACCGACACCACCGCATTAGTATGTCCCTTGAAACCCTTCGCCGGAAGATAGGGCGTTGGACGATTTTCAAGCTCGGGAGAGGCGGAGGTCGACATGCGCTAATGAGTGAGTGGTGGAAGAAAGGGTTAACACCTTCACTAGTAGTATACATGACACGCATGTCGGCGCTTCGTCTTAGTCTGGTGACCAGACCTTCTATGAGGCAAGCACTCGATAGAATGCTTGCAATGCTTGCCTCATAGATTCTAGGTCTGGTCACCAGACTAGCTTCGTCTGGCGCTTGGGGGTTGTATTTGGACCATCACATGCTTATGGATTCTCTTCTGTCAGCAGAACTCATTCGCGCCATCGGTACAGATCCATTGTCGAGTTTTCACTCTGATGATCAACAGTTCATTTTTTCGTCATCGTCGGCCGCTATCTTGGTTGGGTTGATGTCACTCTTCCTCCACACACACACCTTATCGGCATCAAAACCGATAGACACATACCATGCGACTCTACGATGCCTAATGCGCCGGACCACAAGCAGTATAACTTACAGCGAGCCATACATGCTTCACCAAAAGTTCGGTTCGAACAACAGTTCTGGACCGAACTTTTCCATCACTACTCCTGCAGGCGAAGGTGATATCGATCGCGACAACCATCACAATGACGACACGATGCACTCTTTTCGACCACCCGTACCACGGTCCTCAGGCTCCCGGGTTTGTCGGGTCAATCAGCCAGAACATAAGCTAACTGAACGACTTCAGAAAACCGCAGAAACGGCCATGCCTGGGCTGGTGGGAATCTGTATGGCATAAGTAAGTTCGTCCCACACTATCATCCCAACTGAAATTTTTATTTCTTTCCAAGATCCTCGGGAGGACAGCGCAGCGCTCGCTTCTTTTGCGTGCACATTCTGGGAATTCGAAGAGTCTGTTCTCAATGAACTGCAGGAGACACCAGCAGTACCGCACGATTGACAGCATGCCTGACCAGAACAATATCCCACATATCCCACCTCAATCCCCCCCGACACGGTCATGGTAAGCCAATCGAGCTCTGGTGTAATCTCTTTTCTGCAGCACTAACGACCCACTTTAATAGCCTCGATTATAACAGTGGAAATATAATTGAAGTCCACCATCCCTGGCGTATATCACTCACATAGTAGCTCCGTATTCACCGTCATAATCACATACGAGGATCCCACAGGCTTTCTCGCATTGAACGCAAACTCTGAACCCGTGCTTAGCAAGATAATAGATCATCCATCTGCCGATACAAAAGGTCAACATCTTTCAACAGGATCACGCCTTCACGCGGCAACCGAACCCTATCAATGTTCAAGAAGCCCAAATACCCTCAACAGAGTGCGCTGTCAGTGGAATATCGTTCGGTATACTCCTGCAACTTTGTTGAACCATCTCCCATCAACAACCCGTTCTTCAAATACACAGTGGAGCTCACTTGTCGTGCGCTAGACCACATTCAATGTATTTTGTCAGCGTGCGTGCCATCACGATCAGTCTTTAATCTCGTCCACTCTTGAGAAGGTATCTCAAATATCCACTGCATAACTAGTCTCCCGTACGACATCGACGCTTTCCGAACAGAGGTTTAGAATCAGCTTGGTCCAGTTTACCAACTTCTGCGTGACTTTCTCGGCCCCAATCGATGACACGAACTCACCATCTCCGCTGGCCGTTATCCCTCGCCCCGATCGTATCACTAGCGGACGAACTATCGCTTGTGTCAAACCACCGGTTTTTTACTGCAGTCGGAGCTGTACCTTATCATTATGCAAATCATATTCGTGCACTCGAATCCCCCGAGCGGTCGAAGGTTCCTTACAGCTGCGTTTCGTGCCTCGACTCTCCCGGGCCCTGATGGACGATACAAACTCACAGATACGGTAGGCTGGCTGATATGTGTCGTTGAGGTAGTATCAATCCTGGGTCATCACCAGTGGGTATCTTCCGCGTCAGATGTTAAAGAATGACCTGCCCCTTCCAGCAAAAGATTTTGACATTGTGATGATCATCGTATGCCTGGTCTTGCGAATGATGATTAATTTCTTACAGGTTTATCATCCCAACCCTGCTCCAATTGCTCGTCATCTTTGAAAACGATCCTGCTCTGCCCTACATTCATATCACGCCGGTCAGGGCGTAGCTCTTCGTCACAATGAATATTACCTTGTGGGGTGCATGATTCGCCCGGTGTATATTCATGCCATAGTCCCCGTAGCGATATCACCTTCAAACAAATTACAACCAAATGACATATTCTAAAGCCAATAAAGCCAGAACGGCGAGACACGATCCAACACATGTATGATTTACGTGGAAGTACTACCAGCTTGATTTGCCCCCTCAGCTATTAGCGAAGGCTGCGACTGGTGCTCGTGCGCCTCCTGCTCCTGCAGCCGACGGTTCTGTCGGTCTCGCCGCCGGCGCTCCTGCCTCCGCAGTTCCCGGCGATATTTCAGCCACTTTAAATACTCGCAGAAACAAATCGCGTTCAAGCACCCGTCATCACGAAATGATTCTTCACTGACATCGTCTTCATCTATCTCTTCTGGTTTTTTCTTCGGTCCTGGTGTGTATAAGCGCTGTATAAAATAAGAAGACGGACGGTGTCATCAGTGAGTGGAATTGAAGTAAGAGTAATGGAAACATATTTGTGAGTACTTACCGCATCGGCTTCGGCCAACGGTACTTTGACGACTGGGGAGTATTTTGGAAGGTGAGACTGAGGGGGCTGCATCTCCATTTCATCTACTGCCTGTGCATGGCGACGCAGACGCGCCAAGATGCGTGCAAAAATGTTGATCGGTGCTTTAGGGGGTAATTGAGACACGGCAGCATTTGGTGTGGTTTTGGTAGATGCAGGACTTGATATATCTGCAGCGAGCCGCTGGCGTCATATTTCAGATATGGGAAGTCTGTATGATGTGGGTTATTGGGACTCACCTCAGCTGGATGTACACTCTATCGGAAAACACAAACAAGCGCCATTAAATGGCGAGATGCCAATACAAACCATTGAAACTCACCGATATCGGGGGATGTGCGAGGGCGGGAAGCTGATACATAGATGTCAAATTAGTGTAAACGCAAGAAAGAAGACTTACATCTAAATTGGAAGAGTCCCAAAAGTCATCGGGAAGAGGTGGAGGATTTGAATTTGGTTGTTTCGGAGGAGATACTCCGGCAGGCAGCTAGGATGTAATCAATTAATAGCAATGGCAAAGCGGGATGGCATTCAAGGAGAAACGCACATCTAGGAGGGAAGGGGAGAGTGAGCTACTGCGAAATTGGGAGGTACTCTAGGAAAGAAAATATATTTATCAAGGCGACATGTGTGCAACGACACTTACCGGCAGCGGAGGGCTGCCTGCGACGAGCACAGGAGGCTAGGCCTCTTGTAAGGAAGAGGGTGGAGAGAGAATAAGTAGGAGATACTTGCCGTGGTGGTAGTGTCCAGGTCCTCAAGTGGGAGAACATCCCACAGGTAGATACTCCCCTCGCCACCTCCAGCAACGACGGACTGACCATCAGGAGACCATGCCACCGACAAAGCTACGGCAACGCATTCGTCTTGAGCCTGAATCTCCCGTCTTGCGCTGACACTCCAAATGCGGACTTTGCCGGGTTGTGTGCTGGCAAGGCATCGTCCATCGCGGCTCAGTGCAATGTGATAGATGCCTTGCTCGTGCCCTAGCATCGGATTGCCGACTGCTTGCCCAGTTGAGCCATTCCATACCCGAATGGATTTGTCGCTTGACGAGGTGATGATTTGTTTCCCGTCAGGCGTAAACACCATTGACGTCACAGAGTCTGTGTGCGCGTTAATTGGCCCGATGACTGTTTCGCCAGTCGCCACATTAGACACTCGCACGTTCCCATTCTTTGTCCCCGTTGCAATTCGCGCTCCATCCGGTGAGAATGCTAGGCAGTGTATGTTCTCGCCGAACTGCAATGGCTCCCTGATCCGCTCTCCTGTCTCCGCATTCAGCAACACTATGCCTTTACCCGCCGTCACCGCGATCAACTGCCCGCCTGGCGAAAAGGCCATGCGATCGCCATCCACCTTTTTTTGTATTTTCCGCACCGTTTTCCTGCTCTCCAAATCCCACAAAACAATCTTGCCATGAGGCCGCCGCCGCCAGTCGCCGCCAGTGCTTTGCCCACTCACTGCCAACGTCCGCTCATCGGGGGATATCGATATGCACTCCACTACAAAATCATGCTCCAGACTCCTACCCTCCTGCTTTCCGCTCTCCACATTCCAGATCCGAATTGTCTTGTCCCATGACCCGCTAATGATGCGCTTGCCGTCCTTGAAGTATGCCACTGACGACACCGTGTCTGTATGTCCTTTGAAAACCTTTGTTGGAAGATGGGATGTTGGACGATTTTCGAGCTCGGGAGATGCGGAGGTCGGCATGGGCCAGAGCGTGAGTGTGGAATAATCAAACCCTATCTATACTGGCTTCCCCACTTCATGTTTACACGCGGCTAATTATATAACATGCATGTAGGCGCTTCTACTGGACCAGCGCCTGAAGGTCAGATTCGAATCATCGCGCGCTTATCGATTCTCTTCTGTCACTGGCAGCAGACCCCATTCGCGCCATCGGTACGGATTCATTGTCGAGTTTTCGCTCTGATGATCAACAGTTCCTCTTTTCGTCATCGTCAACGGCTATCTTGGTTGGGCCGATATGACTCTTCCTCCACCCGCACCTCACCTGCAGCAGTTTAATTTACAACTAGCCATACATGCTTCGCATCGATAGCAGAGTTTCCTCGGCACATTTGCCCTACTACTGGCGGGCGTTATCAATCGAGAAAATGATCGCGATGACGAGATGCTGATACTCTTTTCGACCGCTCGTACCAACTTGCATGGGCAGTCTCATGACGTTTAGAACACAATAATATGCACATATAAGAAGTGACCACAGAAGAAAAACGACATCATTGTCGAATGGATGGCTGGCTACCCCGGTGCCATGAATATGTTGATACTAAACCAACAAGGGTGTCAATTGCCTTCCCATTGGTCCTCAAACGACAACATTGGCAGCGCTAGCGTCGTCGTCATAATGGCGCGTTTTCACCAAGATTAGGATGGAAAGTTGAAGACGTCGTATTGAATCGTGAGTCAGCTTTGATTCGGATGGCGCACAGCTCGAAACGAAGGTTTCGAGAGAAAGAGTATCCGGGCGGCGCGATATATCGATGGATTACCTTGCTCTGTATGCCGTTTTAACTATGAAGACCTCGAATTTGCACATATTTTATCAATCCCAAAGAAGCTGGGAGGCGAGGCACGATGATAGGGCGTGGCGGGAGAAAGCGGGAGCAATGTCATAGGAAAAGCGAGGAAATACTAATCGGACAGAACGAGAGGGCAATCAATCATCTTCATTGTAACTGCTTCGTGTCGTTTTGATATGGTGAGCTCGAGTAGACTTTGCATGAGTTGACGGTTTTATCGGTTACCAAACAGATCGGCGGCGGCGGACGAGGAAAACTGCTGAAATGTCGACGTGATGTCCATGAAGAGGCGACGGTGACCCACTGATAAGTCCGAAATGGGGCTGCAATGACCTCCCTGGGAACAGTTGCATGACGGCCGACCCTTCGATGCGTGTCACGATACAAGAGTGAATCTCTTGCTTCCGCAATCCTAAAATCGATATCGAAAAAAAAAACATGAGTCAGCTAATGCTTAAAACACACTGAGATGATCGACCAATGAAGCTAATTGTAACGACGAGCCTATCATGTGTCGAGCGGATAATAACAGACAAGAAAGCGCCATGAACGTTATGTTAGATGTCTCGACCGTGGATAGCACTGGCGCTTACCTTTGCTCCGGGATATTACTACTGAAATACACGGTCAGCATTTAGGGAAGTACACCTGGTATAATTGAAGGAAGGGACGGATGTAGCTGCTCCCGTGCTTATCGACGATCGCCGCGGCGCAATCCCGCGCACTCCATCGAATCCCCGCCACGATTTGTTGCACACCCGCCTTAGGATCCACAAGGACCTTCCGCACGCATTTATTTGCGATATTCACGTTGCTGGCTGATTCGAATTGGAAAAACGGGCGTGTAGAGGTTGGATCCATGTGCTGTGTTGAGCGACATAACATGAAACCAACCCCGAGAAACGAGAATGATTAGGCATCATACAATGCTGATATCTTCAGTGAGCTTCCTTGGGTTTTATAACGCGATGCACCTCGGAACCTGCTGCAAGATACCACGATACAGCTGTAGATGAACAACCGAAAAAACGATGTTCAAACCGGCATTAATATCGATGTTTGTCTGCAGATTCGAGTTTCGCTACGGCGCTGGTTTGAAATATAATATGCGATGAACGCTTCTTGTCCATGTTGGTCATTATATACCCACCTACAAGTCCGCACGAACCTATGTGTTGCCTATGTAGCTCGTCGGATGGTTGTGGGTCGGAACAGTGGTGAATTGATAATGTACAAACTTGAATTAAAGGTATAGATAGACCCCGGCGAGCACTGGATGCGTCAGCCGACACTGAATAAAAAGAGAATGATTTGCTCGTACCACCTTGGGAAACTGAAGTCATCGACCGACTGGAAGACTCAGACTCAGAGTGACAAAAGTCAGAAAGAACGCCTAAGAACACGAGCGTTGTTTGGATCCAAGGGTGCTGCCAAACAAATCCACGTGGTCTGAATCGAACGTGGTCTTGCACGCGACCAGCCCTGACCAGCCTGAGTGACATTTAACCCCCTTCAACTTGAACGTTGAACACGAGTAGTGCTCAGGCTGCCGCTCCAAACCCATCCGTCCAATTCAGCATTTTCTCGAACAAACATGGCGAGTAGAAGAAAATCCTTCTGCTTCATCCTTCGTGCAGTAGAAAAGCATTCAAATACCCAGCCTCGTCAGTCAAGTTGAAACCACCTCCCATCCGTACGGTCGATCTGCCAGAAAATAAACAGCAAGATGGCCTAAGTTCGTCGTATGATCTCTGGCAGCAGCTAAATGAATACCTCCTTTTCAGGTTTCTGCCCAGCGAAGCAATGTTTCTCATAACGAAAGCTGGCTGTTAGATGATCAAGGATAGTGTCACACTAGGGCATGTCGCCCACCAGATCAGCGTCCACCGTTGGCCGCTCCCTTCTGTGGTTGGGGGCACTTCTGAGCTTGAGGGAAGTATGCCAACTTAACTCACAGTGTGACATTGAAGATATCCATTCGTGACACCATTTCAGAGCTTAACCAATCGAAGTAGAGTTGACTGTTGTATACTCTTGGCCCATTTTGTCAGAAATCGGACCAGCTATCTCGAACTATGGATGCACTCTTTTTCGAATCGAACACATCGAGATGATGGACTTTACTCGGCGTCGTGGGTTTTGGTGGGCAGCACACGAACATAGGCCAATAGATGTATACGCAGCCGGTATCTATGCACGAGCTTGTGTCCAATTTTCAGGTATTTTCTCGTGCAGTATCGTGGGGATTCTGTCGCGCCGAACTGAATCCGCCTCTTGTTTCCCGGGTACAGCATGGCACTAACGCATAACGGAGGTCGCCTTCACGGTTTATGGACCCGTATTCGATCTACTCGTGCGCGACGATATATAAGTGCAAGTAAAAAAGCAAAGTTTATGGGTATAAATTCGATATTGGCATTCGCTCATGTCACGTTTACCTTCACCACCCTGATGATCATCGGGTATGATACGAGCCGTAGAGTCATATACGAACTATCGATCCAAGACAAACCGTCAAGCTCGAGTGCATTCTCTTGATTGTTTCGCGACACATCTGCGCGTTCATTTGGGATTGTAATTGGCATTTTATATCTGTCTCCATTCAATCGTGTGGGTGTGTACAGGTATCTCCCATCGTCAATGACCCCTTAGATTTTCAACCCATTATCCAATGATTGCTCCATCGTCTCGAGGGTATCCCGATACAACTCAGGTGGTGCACACGATCACTATCAACGTTCACAGCTCACGCATCACATTCACCAACTCAACGATTATTAACACCTCAAATGGCTTTCGCTGTGAGGGTATTCGTGCCATATGTGAAGATTCAACTTTAAAGTTTAGTTTGCCATATCTACCGGACGGCCCATGAATTACCCGCCATACATCAGCCGAGAAAAAACGAATGCACTCGTCGGGTTAGTCTGTTTTCTCTGGGCACTGGGTACCTAACGGGATATGCGCTGTATAACCACTGACGAGCGGACAACGTACCTGATTGATTTGTTGGCGGACTAGCTAATAGTACTCTCACCCAAGCAAGGCGAGAAACAGGCCGTAGATATAATACCCCTGTACAAAACTTTCATGCTGATATACAGTTGAATGGCCTGACTCTGATGCTATGTAAACTAACTCGTATCTAATCACCGTCGCCTTGAGAGTCCTTACGAGACGATGAAAAACACGATGTGATTATCGCACAGAAGATATCCCAGCAATTCACTTCCACATCAGCCCACTCCTCTTGTCCAGGCTCATCATAATTTGGTTCCTTCTCTTTGGATTTGGCCCTATACAATCGCTGTATTGGACAAGAAAATAGATAGCAAGATCAAATAATTAAGCTAAGAGTGTCCAGGAAGTACTAGACAGGATGTACTGACTGCGTCGGCCTGACCCAATGCTACCTTGCCCACTGGCGAGTATTTGGGGATCTTGGGAGGCGGCAGCTGCATCTCGATGATCTCCGGGGTGTGTTTGGCACGACGAAAACGCGAGCCGATGCGACTAAAAAAGCTATTGGAAGCGGGGGGCGACGCAGATGGTACATTCGGCGCAGTTTTAGCTTTTGAGGTCCTTGGGATTGCCGGCTTTAAGGGTACCTATTGATTTAATGATTAGCAGGTATGTGACAACTGGAATGATGTTTTGAACGCGCCTCAGTGATGGGGACAGTCTGCAAATGGATATTATCAATGATGCGAGTGCAATATCAATGTAAAAACGACGAAGCTTACAGATATTTGGGTCCGTGCACGACCAGGAAGCTTATAATACAAATAAATGTTAATTTAGTGCGAGGCAAAGGAAGGAATGTATACATCTGTATCGGAACTGTCCCAGAAGTCATCCGGAAGTGGTGGGGGATTTGATTTTGAGTTGATTGGGGGTGGCGCTGCGGCAGGTAACTGGGATACAAGGAGGTAATGGAAAACGCAAAGGGATAGAATATTTGAGGATAAACGCACGTTTATGATGGAGGGGGATAGCGAAACGGTGCGAGGTCGCGAAGGGCTCTATGGATGGCTGTCAAGATGAGTATAATACATACATATATTATAACGCTTACTGCTTGTGGGGGGTTGCCTGCCACAACGACGGGAGGCTGGGGCACTTGTAAGGAAGCCTGAAGTACGGTGGAAAGAAGAACAGATTACTTACCGTGGTGGTGTCTGGCAAGTCCTCTACTTCATGTGGGGGAACGTCCCATAGACAGATGCTCCCATCCACGGTCCCGGCGATGATGGACTGATCATCAGGAGACCAGGCAGTCGAAACAAATCCAGTGTTGTCTTGAGCCCAAAGTGGATCGCCGAGCTGTCGCCGTGTGTTCCGGTCCCAAACGCGGACCGTGCCATCCCATCCCGCACTGGCCAAGCGGCGGCCGTCGTGGCTCAGTGCAATCTGTCGGACGACATTGCTGTGCCCAAGCATCGGATCGCCGACTTTATGCCCAGTTGAGGCATCCCATACGCGAATGGATTTGTCGAACGCTGCGGTGATGAATTGTTTTCCGTCTGGTGTAAACAACGCTGACGTCACATGATTCGCGTGTGCGTTGATTGGCCCGACGACTGTTTTGCCCGTCGCCACGTCAAACACTCGCACGCTCCCTTGCTCTGTCCCCGCCACAAGTTGCGTTCCATCCGGTGAAAATGCCAGGCAGTAGACCTCCTCGCCGAACTGCAACGGCTCCCTGACCTGCTCTCCTGTCTCCGCATCCAGTAACACCATGTCGTATCCCGCCGTCGCCGCAATCAACTGCCTGTCTGGCGAAAAGGCCACACGATACCCATCCACCCCTTCTGTTTTCCACACCACACTCCTGCTCTCTAAATTCCATAAAAAAACCATGCGTTCCCCACTCACCGCCAACGTCCGATCATCGGGGGATATTGATATCCACTGCACTTCCCTATCGTGCTCCGGACTCTGCCAATTCTGCTCGCCGCTCTCCACATTCCACGTCCGAACCGTCTTGTCCCTCGACCCGCTAACCATTCGCCTGCCGTCCCTGAAATATGCCACCGACCATACCTGGTCCGTATGCCCTGTGAAAACCTTCGTTGGAAAATGGATCGTTCGACCACTTTCAAACTCGGGAGATGCGGAGCTCGACATGGGCCAGTGCGCGAGTGGTGAAAGAAAGAACCAACACCTACACTATACCGGTGCGAAAACCATAGCTGAGTCCCTACTTCCTGTGCTGTGACACACTACATGTCAAGGACACGCGGCTTATAGGCGCTTCGTGTGGCGCTTAAGTTGACACCCATACTTGCATTTATTGCCTTCTTCCTATCAGCATTCCTCGTCGTCATGCCAGTGGATCGATTGCCCAGTTCCGGGTACAGAATTAATATCTTGATCAGTGTTACGGGTTTCATCTTTTCGTCGCCATCAGCAGTCAATTTGATTGGGCTGGGATAACTCTAGGCTTCCAATGCTCGCATAGGTTCCTCGGTATGTTTGCCCTCTTGCTGGCGAGGGCAATATCAACGATCCGGGACAATCACGATGACGTGACGATGTCATTCTTTTCGGTCACTCGCACCGTGGCCCTCAGGTTCCCAAGTATCATCATGTTCTCTGAGCGTTACTAGCTCCTTCAAAGTCCATGTTAATGATCCTCCAACACAAGTTTCACAGGCAAACCCATAATACCTTGAACGCGAAACGTGTGTATATAATAAGTGTCCATGGAATGAGCAAAGTACCATAATCGTATATCACTGCTTACCCTGCCACCGTTACCGGCTAATCCAACAAGTCAATCACTCGATATGCCCTCGGTCCTCGAACGACAACACCGCTTGCACTCGCACCATCATCACAGCAACACGTTTTCACCACTGCGACAACTCGAACCGATGGCTTTGAGAGATGGTATCCGAGTGGTGCGAAAGATCGATAATATCTATTTCTTTGTAGGTCGTTCCCATTTTGACGAGTTCGTCTGTGCATGACCCACTGTCGATTGCAAAACTATCGCGTAGTATGCTAGACTCTCAGGGCTACTTATATAAATGTCCGCGGATCTCCAGAGTCAAGAGAAGCACAACTATGATCAACCGATTCTAGGTAAAACGATCTGGAATTTTCGAGATAATTGACGCCGGGAGTGGACGTGCGTTCTCCAGCTGCTTCCGTACGTATCGACGAGCGCAGCGGTGGAATACTGTTTGACTCCTGCGAATGCCTAACACCATTTGTTGCACACCGCCTGGGGGCCCATAGGGGCCCCCCAGACGCATTCATTCGGCGTATTGAAATCGCTGGCTGATTCGACTCGGAAAATGTGGGATTGGCGATGTTTTTTTTTTATTCCCGTGAACCTTGCATTTGGTACGAGAACCGTCGCAGCGGGGATCCATATTGAGCTGATGGTTGCAATGAGCCCCGTCATCATCTCGGGTGGAAGACATCTTCTTTAACACTTCAGATGTTCCGCCCCGTTTTTAGCCTTGGATTTTCCGGCCCTCAGCCCCGGCGTCCACAAGACGAAAGAAAATATAAGTGGAATTTATGCATACTCAAGCGGCGGCGCACAGTGCCCTGCTCACTCTTGAGGTTGACTCGATACAACCTGACCATGACAAAACTTAACGAAAGGCGCATAGATTTACTCAGAAACGCAAGCTCGACTTGCCTTGGTGAATTGCTCTTGGGTATAGAAGATTTGCATCAGATAGGAGGTGTGCATGCTCGAAGCCAAACTGATGCACCAAGGGCGATTAGTTGAGCTATCTTCAGCAACTGAGATGTTGATAATTTGTTACCGAAAATGCAGATATAAAGCTGAGATCGGCATTTGGAAAGTCATTCCGACCCATTTTGTTTATACGGGAACATTCAGAACATTCAACGCCGACGGGCTTGATGAGTTTTTGATTGACGTGCTATGATGATGGATCTGGATTGTAAGGGCATATGCGAAGATGGTAAACATATCCATTCGTTTGAAAGCTTGTGTTGATGACTGATGTGGGTTATAAGTCAGTTCAATATCAATATTATCGAAGCATTTAAGCAGATCATACACTGGGGCGCGTTAAAATCCCCTGGTAGGGAGGATAAGTATTGTCAGACTGCGTCACGCGAGGCTGATCGAGACCTTGCGCATGAATCCGTAAGTTCGACATTCAAACCTACGTTGGTGTTTGTTCGCGGTTCCGAACTATAGGGTTAATTGAAGATTTGATATGTGACTGACACGCCCCGCCCGCGTCAGTCGCTGTGCGGCCAATTGCAAGTGTGCCTATGTGGTTCGTCGAATGGCTGTGGGTTGGAGTGATTCTACGATCATGATGTGAAGAACTTTAATTGAATGCACAGACTTTAATCAATCGACACGAGTCCGCTGATAAGGAATGAAGAAAGCCAAAACATTCGTTCGTACACCCTGGAAGACTAAAGAAAAGCAATCACCAAAGGGAAAAGCGGCGTTGTTTGGATCCAAAGCTGTTGCCAAACAAGTCCACGTGTCTTGGCATCCAAGCAAACTTCGCGAGTTGCTGCCACTTCAGACCACCTTCAATTCAGCGCTTTCTCGAAACACGAGTCAATCCCTTCGGTTTATCGACCATCATTTAGGAAGCATTCAAATATCTAACATCGCAGGCCCTGCTAAACACTCTTCCATTCCCGAACTCGTCGGTCACACCATCCAGCTAAGGTCGATCGGCCAGAACATAAGCTATCTGAATTAACGTGCGTACTTGGAACGGGATAGCAATCATACGACGCAAGTAGTTTCATATCACACTACTCCAACACTGCAATAGCGCATAGCCACCCGCACATTCAGGATGTTTTATCTGAAGTCCCTCTCTATTTGCTCCTGCGTACACTTGCCAGGCATTTGAAGAATCCGCTCTCAATAAACTATGGAAAGACACGAGCGGTATCGCGCAATTGACTGCGTGCCCGTCCCGTATGACATGGCACTTCGCAAACGCCGCTTCCATCTCCTCTGACGGCCATGGTAAGCTAATCTAACCTATTCTTCTGTGATATCTTTTCAGCAGCACTAACCCACACGAATCATGTATGATACCCCCGATTAAATGAGGTTTCGGCTGCATATCGTCATTCGTATACCAGTTTCACATTTACTATATGCCACACTCTAGGGCGCTGCTCCTTTCCCTCGTCGAACGCAGTATTTTGGATTGTGTGCTTCGAAAGATCGACATCTTTCAACCGGATCACCCTTTCACGCGACAATGGAATCCCTATTAATATCCAAGGGAAGTCTAAATATCCCTAGCGGTGTGCGTTGCCAGTGGGATATGGGTCTCGCTCGATATTTAAGGCATGTCACACTAAATGTTTATATATACATATCTTCCATATCGTTCGGTATATTCTTGCAATTTTGTTGAATCCCCTGTCTCACATCAACAACCCGTCCATCAGATCCACAATGGAATTCAACTTGTTTTGATCCAGATCACATTCAATACGTTTTATCAGTGTGCATGCACGCCATCACGTTCATTCGTTCATCTCATCCTCTCTTGAGAAGGGTATCTCAAATATCCGCTCCATGACTAGTCTCGCATATTGACATCGACGCATACCGAACAGAGGTTTAGATCAAATCAACTTGGTCCGGTTCATCAATCTCTGTGTGACTCTCTCGGCCCCAGTCGATGGCACAAACTCGCCATCTCCGTACAGTAGACTGGGCACTATCCCTAGCTGCGATCATCAATTCTTGGTCACCATCAGTGGGTATATTCCGCGCAAATAACTAGCGGACGAACTATCTTTTATATCAAACCACTGGTTTTTGACTACAGTCGGAGCTGTACTTTATGCAAATCATACCCGTACACTGGCACTCAGATCTCTTGAATGGTTCAAGGCTCCTTACAGCCACACTCCATACCGCAACAATGGCCACGCACCGATTGCCTGAATTAATACACAACTCTTCAAAGGCTTAACATCTCATGTATCTTTTGAATACGATCCCGATCTCATCCTTACCGAACGCTGCTCGAACTTGATAGACCATAGTTGCCCCTCAGAGCGCATATCACCAGCGTCCGCGCACCGTTCCCTCCGCACACCATAGCTTCTGTATCGATAAAGCCTTCAAATAATGAATATTATAATACCACTTCGTACTCGAGTGCAGCCATCATAGAAACCACAGTCCGATACACGCTCTACGAAGAATCGCTACGAGCTAACTCGTTCTGCCCTCCGACTATCACCGCCTGTTGCTCTTGTGTCGCCTGTGCCTCCCGTTCCTGCCGCAGACGCTCCCGTCGCTCTTGTCGCTGGCGTTCCTCCCTCCGCAGTTCCCGGCGATACTTCAGCCACTTGAAGAACTCACAAAAACAGATCGCGTTCAAGGGCCCGTCGTCTCGTATTGATTCCTCGCTGACATTGTCATCATCTACCGGTTCTGGTTCTTTCTTCTGTCCTGGAGTGTATAAGCGCTGTATAAAACAAGATGGACGG
>MU267975.1:0-22684 GCA_021014935.1 Hygrophoropsis aurantiaca
TCGGTGGTCCCTTTTGCCTGCCAAAGTTCCCACGATTTCTACACCGCAACTGCAGTTTGATTTTTGCGTTCAAGTACTCTCAGACCTCTCTGGACTTGATATCGATGTTGGAAGAGTTTTTCGATGATATATGACCGAGCGGCTCTATCGGCAACGCTCGGTTCCCTTCCGCAATTTCATCAGGCTGTGCTTTCAATTTGCGTTGACTGAATCCATCCGGCAGAAATGACTTACTCGACGCGGGGACTCCTGACCAACATGTTTGCCCGCTCGTCCTTTACAAAAGTACTCTAATGGCTGCGGCCCTTCCCCAGCAAGCTGCTCGATATCGTTCTTACAGTCTCAGTTTCCAGTTCCGATAGGCCGTGCAAAATGCCCTCGCCGTTTAAGGGACTGAAATTGGAATATTCCGGGTGGGACGGAGGGGTAACTAGTTTCTTGTTAAGCCTCGAAAGCTCTAGTGGTCAACCCCCGTGAAAACTAACAAGATATAGATAAGGAAGATGGAATTTGGAATGTTAGTGGGACAACAAAGCTTACCAATTGCTCCACATATAGCAGGTGAGTATGTTCGATGGAAGACGACGTGTATATAGCAGAGTATTGCGGCGCATCTCGTGAAAGTGGGACAGAGGTGAGCTGAGGCGAAGACGCCGTCATTATGTTCGAAAACTGCAGTGTACGTACATCAACACGAGGCTCACCTAGGCTCCTGGCTCACTGCCACCGGTTCTTCAAGCTTCAAGCGTGACAAACTTCGCTCACCAACGGACACTCTCCAAAGCGCCTCACAGCCCAAATTTAACTCCATCCAAGATATCGTTGAACTAGCACAGCGATGAAGGTCCGTATCACGCCCCATTTAACCACCTATTCACACACAGCCCCCATCCACCATACAGAGACCCACCGGTGTCAAAAAACGCGCCTCCTCTGACCCCGAGTCGGGGCTTTCAATAGACCATCTCAAGGTCCTAGCCGCACACTTCCTCCACACCTTCCAAACCACCCTCCCCTCCGCCATCCCGCAGACGCACCACCCCCTCTACTACACTTCCATCTTCCACATGCACCGCGAAGCCAATGCCGCGTTCCAAGTCCAATTCGCCAACCGCGCGGATTGGGCAAATTGGCGTGTCAGGATCATGAATTCGGAAGTCAACTACGTGGCGGATTCCCTGAGCCATATGAGGAGGGTGGGTTCGAAGTTGTACGAGAAGGTGCTGGGAGCTGCAGTGCCTGGGAGGGAGATCGTCGCTAATAAACTGGCGATTGCTGATACACTGTGTTTGAGTAGTATGGAAGCGGTTTACAAACTATCACGGCAAGTGAAATACACAAAATGCCCTCGTGCGCTCATCATTAGTAACATGTAACATGTTCTAGGTCAACGTTCGCCATCGAGCACGAGCTCGCGCGTTTAGAGTCCGAACCGTTCCTCATCCAGCCACCCCTCACACAACCCATAAAACGCCGACACTTCTACACCATCCTCGACCAATACGAGGAAGCCACGACCCTCGCGGGGTGGCATGCGTACGCCAAGGACCGGGACACCATCCTAACTCTCCAGGCGGCCATCAGCAGAGCGCGAGAGGCACAGGATGTCGTGGGGGGCATCATCACTGAGATCGTGGGGTGCGTGAAGATTGCGCCGCCGGCGATGCTGAGTGTAGAGGCGCTGGAGTTTGCGAGTGAGGAGGAAGTGGATGAGATGGAGAGGGAGGCGGAGAGGAGGAGCGAGAGGAGGCTTTTGATGCCCTCGCCTGTAAGTGCGATGTCAAAACCGCGTGGTAAAGGCGTTGGTGGAACTGGGAAAAAGCTGTCATCGAAAGGCGTGCGTTCAAGAGGGGCAGGTGCAATGAGGACAAAGGTTTAACGTTTAGGGAGCGAGTTCTTGAGAGTAGAGCGTTGTCTAATCGACAGAAATCGACTTATTAGACGCAGGGGCTCCTGATTAACAGGTTTGCCCGCTCGGTCTTTAAGGAAGTACTGTAATGCGGCTGCCGCATCTCTCGTAAGTCGCTCGTCGATATCGAGTCGTCGATATCAGTCTGATTCTGGATTCCAGTTCAGAGAAGCCATGGAAAGTGGCTCTCGCCATTTAAGGGGCTGAAATTGGAATGCACAGGCATGCTCTCAGAGATAAGTAGCGAAAGCGCTGTGATTGTATTTCGAGTGGGCCAGAAGGTAAACCAATTTCTTGTTACAAAGCTCCAGTGAGTTAATGTCTATATGGGAGTAGCCCCTGTGTATTCCACGATGCTGCCGAAAACAATTCAGTCACCATTCAATACACAATTCAATTGGCGCTTGTGCTCGAAACATCGTTATCGCCCAATTTTTACCACTCTGCCACGCAACCCTCAGTTCTCTTCTCCGGTTTCATCGGACTGGACAGCTGCATACCCCAGATGTCTTGATCTGGAGGCAAGTGCGGGATCTTCAGCGGAATACGCCCAGTCACGAGTATTGGGATATCTACTTCTCGAGGCGCCAAACCACCCTGGACGCAATGTCTTGTCGCACGAAATCAACGGTTGCTCAGATGACGAAAAGTTGCACAAGCTCGACATACTCTTCATCGCTCACTACATCCGTGCATGTTTGCTCCATTTACAGCAACGACGTTCCCAATTATTCTGACTCTGACTTCCTATATTCACTGTCAGTTAAATCAGGGCGAAACGATGCAACCTTTGCGTCATCATCACCCCCATCTCAGCAACCTTGCCAGAGCCTAGAGCTCCCAACTTACTCAAACGCAAAAGCGAAGGTAAGGTGCTCCCTGTATCCCTCCGCGCATGCTATTTACCTGAATGATCAGGCCCTCATACGAGACCGACACCGATGTGCTCTCTCTGGAATGATCGACTATAGGAGCTTCCAAGCCAGCAAGTCCATTCGGCAGGAATTCGCCAATCTCTCCACAAAAGGGGAATATCGGGTGGGGTAAACGGTGGGGACAAAGAAAGCAATGGCTTTCTGTTTCTTGGGGGATTTCCGCAGGCTTATCCAGTGATCAGCACATGCACGGTTCGAGAGTTTGGGCTGTTCTGGAGCGTTTCAGTCGAGGGTTAATGATGATTGACAAACTCGATGGCGTCAAAATACATCAACTCGAAAACATCATCAACATGTCCGGCGATCTACATGCCTGTTTCGACGAATTGGATGTCTGGCTCGAGGAAGATCAGGCAAGTGGCATCCGCCCAACTGCTTTCTGCGAAGTTGACTCATGATTGATGTACTTACGTTCATAGGATATCGCTAACCACTACAAAATCTGCGCTGTCGCTGACGGGCTTGTTCAGGGGTACCCCACGTACGTTACTTTCACTACCCCAGATCCCGAGAAGCTTCCCCTGCCCTCCCAAAACCTCCTCCGCCTGAACGCTGTCTGCGCTCGTGTTGCGAATTTTTCGGGTGCGGGCGATTACATTGATAAAATTACCAGAGACCTCGAGATGACGAGGGTTTTACCACCCGGTGGGGATTCAGAGTCTGTTGAGCTATTGTTCCAAGCCTCGGCACCACTTGAGATCGCATAGTGTTCAACATCTATCGTTGTGCCGTGTACCGTTGTCAGTAGGTCCTTGTGGAATATGTCAGCGGGCGGTTCAAAATTGCCAGTGCACCGCTGCGCTTTCCGTTGCGCCTTGCGCACAATACAAATTGTCATCAGTCTCATGGAATCGTTACCAACATCAGTCCATTTTCGTAAGTTCTATGTCAGACTCAGTCACCATCGTGGTTGATCAGCATCTGCTTCCCCTGCACTACTTAGGATTTCACTTGAGTCAGTCGTGATATTCGGTTCGGCACTTACGTAGGAATGTGCGAGGGTTGAACGATCGAAAAGCCAGTCGTTCACCACGCAAAAGTTAAAAGTTGAAGTGACCTGGAGGTCAAGCGCGACCGTAAATATAACAGTCAGCATCTTCTTGGTAACACTACTCAATGCCAGACAATTTAAATTTACTTCCTCGTATTTGTCCTGACCTGATCTCACTCTGTCAGAGTCTGCTTGAAGGTCCATTTGTTCTAGCTCGAGCCAAGAAGCCCGAGCAGCGCTAATACGAGGGCTGAGTTCGCGAGTATATGCGCAGTGCTCCGCATCGCATCTATGTTGAGAAGATACGCGGGTGCCCAAATTCCCAACTTGACAGCAATGTGGAGGGCAAGGGAGGGCAGCGCAACGGTTACCGCGGTGGTGGAGTGGGAGGACGCCAAAGACCACGCCGTGAAAACAGCAGCGAGAGTATATGCTGGAAGTGTATCAGCCCGAAAGCCCACAGCAAAGACAGGTGGGGACTTACCTGGGAAAAAATCGTACAGCGCGTCGTGTGTTGCAACTACGCGATGCGCGAAACCACCCGGCAGGCTATACTTGTGCAGACGGGGTTCTGTGTGCAACAGAAACCTAGATCAGTAAAAGAAATCTGTTCAAGTTTGGTATTGGAGTATCGGACGCACCCCGGTTATTATACGGATAGTAACTCGTTCCGATTTGTGCCATAACCGACATTACACTGCTGAGCACATAAACGCCAAGGTAGTAAAATAGAGACATCGCCACAAGTAGTGTGCGTGCGTCTACCTCTCCCCCATCCTCTGCGTCGTGTTGAGAGACTCCAGACTCGACGCTAACGCGAACAAGGATGCGCGATAACCCCGTGAACACAGGTATGATGTAGGATGATACGAAATGCGAAGAGACGACAGCCCATCTTGCTAACAGAAACAGGAGAGCGTAAGAGATGATGAGAGCGAGGCCGAAAACACTAGCAAAAAAGAGTGATAAGTGATTGTTTCTTGTGGTGTACGGACGGGTCTTACATCTGAAGTGTTGCGGATGGCAGCACAGGGCTGCCAGGCTGCGTCCCCGCGAGCGCATGATAAAAGAATGATAAGAGACTCAGTTTTTCCTCGATGTCCTTGACTTGCTGGCGCTTTGCTGTTAAATCATTGGCAAGTGGTTGGGGGACAGCTGGACCTGCCATTGTTCGATCTCCACAGCCTTGAGAAACTAAATACCGACGAGGCCGGACATCTCCGAGGTTTGGCCGCCCATCATGCGGTGACCGGGTATAGTAAGTACTTTCTTAGCTACAACCTCCAGGTCTTTTTTTTGGCTTGTTGTTCGTCATTGTAACTCAATGAACGAATCATATAATCATATACAAACTTGCAGTAAATCCAGAGCTCTTCGATGATGCCAGCAACGCTGATCCGACTCGGAGTACCCTAATAGACCCTCATGATAGGTCGTTAATTCCGTCGAGCGCGCGGTCCGCTGCGCAAGCTTCGACGCTGGTTTTCTGGACGATTTCCCCCTACCGTGAAGCCAGCCTTCGCTGTCATGTAGAGTATGACCGGGAAATGCTAGCTAGTGAGCTGATTTTTAATAAATTAATCTCATCATGATTGAGCCCACAACAAATGAAGACCCTTATTTTTCCGTCCGAGCTAACTTGACTATTTAGAATCCGCACCTACATAGACAGACACGTCTATTGGGACGCTTCCCAGCCTGTTTGGATGAGCTCAGCAATTTCCACTGAGCTCAGGAAATCGAAATGGTTGCCCGGGCAATTAACAACCCGAGCGTTCGGGAACGCAAGTCGGGTACCCGCATCTTTCCACTCTGATTGGTATTCTCCTGGTATTGTCAAGATTATCCCATCTGACGCAATGCAGGTAGTGACCGGAGCCTGGACGGAACTCATCCAACATATCAAGGCCTCACGTGCCGTAGTAGCGCAGTAGGGTTGATGCGAAGGAAGTAGCTCGAATATGAAGTCGTACGTTATGGCCGCGACTCGCGAAAAATTGTCGTACCAAGTTTGGATGTTAGGGGAAACTGGTTCGCCGTTCATCGCGGATTCCAGCTGATCAGCAATGCGTCTGCGCTGCGGTGTGCTTGCCCTGTACAAAGGAAGCGCAGAGTAGATGACAAGATTAGTTAGAGCAAGCCCGGAAGATCGCTGTTTAATCGTCTCCTGGTCTAGTTGTAGCAATGGGGAAACGAAGAGGAGGGGAAAGTGGTCGAGGAAAAGCATTTGGGTGATCTCGTCACCGTTCTCCTCGATAATCCTCGCAAGAGCGACGAGAATGAGGCTGGTTCCAGACATACTTCCAATGCGGTAGGGTCCTGAGCCCTGAGCAGCTTTAATTGTATCGTAATAGAATTGTGCCATGGCCTGAATGGAATGGGTTGGCGTATCGGGTGTCATTTGTAAGGCCCAGAGGGAGCTTTTGACTGTCTGCTGCAAAGGTAGGAAAGGAATAATGTTTCCGCCCGCACCATGGATAAGGATGAGAGGTACGCCTCCGTGATCCGCTAGTTTGACCAAGGCTTGCCCCGTCACGTTCAATTCATCCCACAGAAAATCGACATCTCTGTGTGATTCACCGTTAGCAGAAGCGGCTCCCCGCTCTTTGCCGATACGCTCATTGATGTCATCGAGACTGAGATCACCAAGCAGTTGAATCTGGGATACAGTTAGGAATGGGCGAAGGGCGATGGATAAGCGTCCGGCAGCCAAGGAATCCAATCCGTAAGCGGTAAAGGGGACATCCGAGTGAAAATCGTCAAGCTCGACATCTAAGAATTTTAAAACGATGTCGCGCAACTCAATCGTAGAGTTTCCCGGGGATGATGTCAAAGATAGCTTTGGCGAGGAGATTGGGACAAGGTGATCGTAAAGTTCGGATGTTCCCATATGCTTCGCGACTAGAGCCCAGTCGAAGTCTGGGATGTATAGGTCGAACGGCCCGTCGGCCAGTTTTAGGATGCCGTCTTCAATACGTGAGCAAAGATCTTTGACAACTGACGTGAGCATGCTATTCCGGGGTAATTTCAAGCGAAAAATAAACGTACCTCTCGCTGAAAATGCCCAAGGTATCAGATGCGCGAAATGAGCCGCTTGGTGATCCATTCCAGGCCGTCCAATCATAGCTACTGTATCGGTGATTGCAGGAGCAATAATGCAAAATGCGTTCTTGTACCGTTTCACGAGGCCTTCCAATGCAGAATTCGCACTACGTGAACGATCAGTTAAGAAACTCTTCGCAATTAAGCAGAATTCTACCTCGAATAATTTGTCTGCCCTGCATTTCCGAAAGTCGCGATCGACGAGAACGCGATGAAGAAGTCCATCTTATCGATGTTCAGCACAGTCTCCACAGTTTCGAACGCTCGCACTTTAGGGGCATACACAGCTTCGAAACTAGCTGCATCCTGAAAGAAGAAGCTGCGATCTGACAATACCCCCGAGAGTAACATGCACCCCGCTATAGGCAGTGTAATCCCCTGAACGAGGTCGGTCATGCGCTCCACAGAAGTTGCGTCAACAGCCTCCAGCTGAAGGTACAAATCAGCTCGTTGTTCCAGATAAGACAGCATGCGAAGAGCAAGCATGTCATTAGCGCGCTCGAGCGACTTTCGCCCAGATCGGGAAGTCAGCACCATCTGTCGAGCACCATTCTATTCCCGATATTATTCTCATTTCAATATTAATACATGGGAAAACATACCTCATACATCCACAAGCACAGATGGATACCCAGGCTTCCAATGCCGCCCACGAGTAGATAGACTTTTTCGGGATCAAAGAGCGTAGAGCACGACGGGCGCTCGGGGATGTGAGCCTGGGACGACTGTGTAACAAGGCGCCGATTACCCTTCAACTTCGCCACCACAGCTTGCAATACGTCGCCAATGATCCAGGGATCACTGAAGCTGCCGATCATCTTCCGAAAGGACGAACCCCAGGAAGACGGGCGCTCGGGGGTGTGAGCCTGGGACGGCTGTGTAACAGGGTATTGACTACCCTTCAACCTCGCCACCACAGCTTGCAATATGTCGCCAATGATCCAAGGATCACTGAAGCTGCCAATCATATTCCGAAAGGACGAACCCCAGGAAAAAACTCGTGCTCCACGTTGTAAGGGTTGCAACACGGATTCATATTCTTCGTGCGCAGTAAAGACGATATCATTGACTTGTAGCTGCAAGGCCAACAATTCAAGAGGCGAAGCATCTGACGCTATGCCGAGGGGATGTAAGTCCAGGATGGTGAAAAGCCACATTAGCGTCTTTCCGGTAGCAGAGTCGCAATGCGTGACAATGATTTGGCCGGGGTATACGCGCATAGGGTTCAGGAGATAGCGGGTACCGAGCGCCAAGCCACCAAGCAGGAGTGCAGGTGCGATAGAAGCCAAGGTATAAAGACTATCGACCTCGCCGTTGGGTAAAGCGAGATGGCCCTTATGTATCACTGTCCGGCTAAAAGGTGAGTCGATTGTGATGGAGACGACCATAGAATTTAACAAAGATGAGTCAGAATCATCGTAGACCCGTGTGATTAGTCCAGCGAAGCCGTATATCCCAATACTGGACGATGAGGATGTAACGGTTACCTCCACTTGCATGGGGAGCAGATTCGGAGATGATGTATTGCGATAGCTTGGAGAAGCCGAAGATGGTGCAGGGGATGCGTGGAACCGTGGAACGATGACCTGATAATCGGCACTGATAGTAACTTCGGGTTCCATGCCAGGAACGGATGATAGACAGCGAACGACGCGATCGCGCTCCGAAATCGAGCAAGGAAAGTCAAAACTAGCGAAAGAGATGTTCCACAGCGGAAACTCTCGCCGCAATGAGCGCGCTAATCCACGTCCCGCGTAGGATGCCAGACCCTTATCAGCTGTGATCCATATGTAAGCAACGTCATTAATGTCAAGGACCCTCAGTGTTTTTTGTATGATGACCTCCTTCCCAGGAGTGTAGGGCAACATTAAAAGATTCTTTCGTGAATCGGATACCGTTGGAAGCAATGGAGGTGCCAAAGACAGACCAGGAGCTTGCCCAACAAGAATGTGATATACGTTGCCGTCGGGCTCTGCAGAGACAGGATGAACTGGCTGGTCGCCTAACGAGTTTAACAGAGCTTTCCACCGCCCTGATAAACCCGTAAAGATGACGGGACACTCGGAATGTTCAGAGACTTCAAGAATGTCATCTAAAGATGGGAGTGGGCCTTCCTTGCAGGTTGCGGAAACATTTGCATGCTCCTGTAGCTGCGCGAGCGTCAAGAATCCACCTGGGAGTAGCATGGCGGTTAATCTTTGCACGTGTTCAGATGCTATGCTGGGTAATCTGAGGGCTTGGATGCCCACAATGATGTCGAAGAAGCCATCTGGGAGTGCGTTTATAGCAAAAGGATCGGATGGATGGAGGAGAAAGGGTCTAGTAACAGTGAGTGGAACAGGCTTGACTTGCGAGAAGGCACCAAGGTCCTGGACGCCAGCAAAATATATAGGATGGTAGTTAAGCGCTGACTCAAACAGTGCACATAGTCGATGGCTCATAGCGCCAGACCCTGAGGACATTTAGTCGTGAGTGGTGTTATCAAAACGCACATAAGACGGGACGCGTACCATAGTCAAGACTCAGAATACGGACCACTTTTTTACCACAGTCGAGAACGCGGTCTACGACGGATCGACAGACGATCTCGACATCGTTGATGATTGGAGCGTCTCCACCTGCCTTTGCCGAGGTTATGCTTGGTATGGCAGTCGACAGACTCTCGGATGGCTGTATAGAAACGGTTTAAAACATCGAATTCTGGAAATTGAGATATCTAACCAGCTTATGCGTACTCGACAGTGGCTTATCGATGGCGGACGTGCGCAGATTTGGAACAGGATTTACGAGATGGAAAGGTGTACCGAATGGCTGATATGCGAGATTCAACCGCTTTGTAACAACGGACGGAGGAGTGGTGTGGTGTCGCTCTACGACAAGCCCCTGAAATGTACAGAGCTTACTTCCCGAATGGTCGAATACGACTACGTCGGTGACCATCTCATCTGCATACAAAATGTCGTGAGCCAACGCACGAGGCAAAAGCTGGGAACGCACTTGGTAGCCATTCTCTGAGGATAGCGTGGGCATACACTGAACTAGGGAATGGAGCATCGCGTGATAGGGCATCGTGGAGGACAAAAGTGTGGATCCGTGAAGGCAGGTAATATATATTTCGATTGGTATTAGCAGTAAATCTCGGATGCACCACGACGTGAATGCACGCGTCAAGGATTGCAGGATGAATAACATATTTCTCTACCCTATCCTAGAATTAGAGTGTCATTCTGCCTGTGAATTCGGCACGTACCCTGGCAAATCAGTATCTGCTCCTTTCACTTTCACCAGTGATTCGTTTGCACCTAGGTAGAACCCGATAACGCGACGATAAGCGGGGCCGTATTGAGCGAAGTGCTCGAGCTCCTCATAGAAGCCTGTAACAAGTCAGCAAATATCCCGAATTAGCAAGGCAGACACGCCGGACACACGGAGATAAGAGCTACCTTCTGGCCCAATCGCCTTGCAACGATTTTGAATAGCATAGAGATCGATACTGCCCGATTTCTCGATGGCATCTCTCCACATATAGCCGTCGACATGTAGGCGGGAAAGCGAGTTCTAACAAAGGTCCTCAACAAGTGCCGCACGGGATGCCAAACAAAAATACTGAAGCTCGCCCACATACATCTAAGGCATTATTCCAAGACTTGATAGACCATTGGGCATCTTTCAGCTCAATCTTTACCAACCCAGGTTCCGGAGCAGACAGAGCCAAAAGAGAACGAAATTGCACGTCCCGTAAAGTCCTAGCACCAAGTTCGAGAACCTAAATGTACGCAGGCGGTGGTGAGTGTACGACCTGACAAGAACGTGCTGAATACCATTTCTAAAAAGCCTGCAGCAGGCATTATAGGTTCTCCATTAATGATGTGTTGACCTATTTCTGGATGTGTGCTGCTATTGATTCGAAGATTTTCGCGGCTCAATGGTCCACCACAAGCTCCGAATTGTCGGCGTAAGACGGGCGAGAAAGCGGGAAGGTATGGGACATGCTTCAAAGCGAAAGGGTATGGGGCTAATTGGATTTGTGGCTTGCTTGCGTGATTGTTGAGAACGTTGAAATCGACGACATTATGCCCGAGGACAACGAGCTGCCCAAGTGATTTCAAGAGCGTAGCATGTTCATGATAAGTCTCTGGACTCCTGACGCGACGCATAGGGCAAACAACAGAAGATGGCGAAACGCCAAGCTCTTGAAGGTACGACGATAGGGTTGGATGGGGACTGATTTCTACAAATGAGGCATTCGCGTGATGGCGCAGGATGGCACCGACCGCTTTTGTGAATAATACAGGGCTCCGGGTGCTTTTCCAGAAATAGTCTCCGGTGAAGCGATCGTGAAGATCTCCAGTGCAAGTAGAGAAAGTTGGGATTTGAGGATGATGATCACCAGGATATCGTTGGAAAACATCAGATATCATGTCACAATATTCCTTGGAGCAGTGTTCCATCAGACTCGAATGAACCGGTACGCAAGTACGAAGCTTGCGAGCGAGATAACCACGCCTAGTTGCTAGCTCAATGGCCTGGTCGACAAGTGAAACATTTCCAGCAATCGTCACAGCGGAGGGAGAGTTGAAACAAGCGATCTCCAAGACCCCTGCTTTAATATCCAATGCGTTGATAATGGATTGCGCCTGCGCTGCGCTGCAAGCAAGGGCGGCCATGGTTCCGCTGAGATTTTCAACGAGAGTCATTGCATGGCCACGAGCTATGGCGATCTCCATGGCCATTTCTTTCGAGGCCGCACCTGATGCATATAGCACCGATGTCTCCCCTGCGGAATGGCCAACTACTATATTGGGGCGAAGGCCAAAGCTGCAGAGTAAGTCGTAAAGCGCAATTTGAACCATGGCAAGCGACGGAAGAGTGATCGCAATCGGCCACACCGAGGCCAACGACTGAAAAGGTTCGGTGTTGACGAATAGTCCAACGTGCTCGATGAGAGAAACACCGGTTTTTCGTCGATGGCAATCGTCTAACTGTACGACAGTGTCGTGAAACGCTGGAAATTGACTAAAAAGCTGGCGTCCCACTGTATAGGATAAGACTAACGTCAGTATCGAAGAAAAACCATGTGATACCCACTCACTGAGGATATGTTGGGGCCCTTGCCCAGAAAAGACGAAAACGATTGGTGGTTTGACACGAGGTGATAACACAGGTGCTGGGAAGGCTGGGAATGTGGGGTTCACAGACGCTATACTTGCCACTGCGTAAGTTCTCCATGTCATTTGCCTGGTTCTTCGACCGCTGATGGTCGAGATGGAGCTCCATTGCTCTTGGTTAGCATCGGCGAAAGCAATCATCTCTTCTGCTACCACACTACACGACCTGGGAGTAAGACCGCCGACCACAAATAGCACCGGAGCGTTTGTGGCACCATAAGTCCCATTTACTACGGGCGATGGCGAGGGGCTTTCTATTACGACGTGGCCATTAGCACCTCCAATTCCGGAACTGCACATTGATATCAATAGTTTGCCTGACGAGGCCCTCGCTTTGAGAGGAGTGGGTTCCAGCGGAACATCGAGTCTGTATTCTTCCCACCGGATCCGCGGATTTCGACGACTGAGATTAACATTTGGTGGGACAGTGCGCGTCTCAAAGATAGCGCAGACTTTGCAGAGAGAAGCAAGGAATGCAGTGATCTCGAGATGCCTGTCCTAAAGTTAGCAGTATCATGACGACCGTGAATTGTAGCCGAACCCTATATTGCCTTTCACGCTGCCGATGAGTAGTTCTGTTTCTCTCCCGAAGGCTTCGCCGACCCAGTTACACTCAACAGGATCTCCAGCGGCGGTTCCTGAAAGAGGTGGTAAGATAAATTTCCACTGAGGGGCGGGATAACCAGACCAGTTGCGTGCATTTCAACGAAATCAACGTCTTTGGGATCCCGTCCGGTACCTTGGAAGGCTCGACGCATAGCTCCGGCTTGCGCGTCAGCAACAGGCGCATACGCAGGCGCAGATGCTCCTGAGGCATTGATGCCTGTGCCAAGTATCTGTTAGAAATATGGTTTAAGAAAATCGAGTCAGAAAGGACTTGTGTAAATACACACAGTGCCGTATACATGATCACCATCTCGGAGAGCGTCATCATGCGGTTTCAAAACTATCGCAACGGCTCCTTCGCCCCTCGAAAATCTGTGCTGACCGTATGCATTAAAAATCGCCGGCACTCTCCGATGATCAGGAAACCCACCCATCAGCTTCTGCATCAAAAGGCTTGCATTTGCCATCAGGGGCTAAAATAGAGCCTTCGCTATATTGAACGAAGTCGGCGAGTCTTTTCCGCCGGTGTAAGCTGATGCTACTTCCTCAGCGATCCCGTAAAATCACCCCACCTCATGTTCAGCTGACATCCGGCCACCACGGCGGATTCGCATTCTCCGTTCCGAATAGCCTGTACAGCGAGGTGCAACGCGGTTAAACTTGAGCTACAAGCGGTATCCACAGGGATCGATGGGCCCCGGAGGTCCAAGTGATAAGACACCTTGTTTGCGATCATGCAAGGGATACCAGCAAATGATCCTCTGGCCTCAAATTCATCCTGTATAAAGATGATAATGGGCTGCTTTCACTCTAATGGGCTCAATGGCGACTTACCGGTTCTGCAATGCTCAGAATATCAAAAGCTGTCCCCGAAGCGTAACAACCGACATTCCTCCCTCGATAATCGATGCCGGCGTCAAGCAATGATAGAAATGAGAGCTCGATGAGCTTCCTGGTGCTCAGAGCCATTGCTCGTGCATCCTTCACCGATATTCCGAACTCGACGGGATCGAACATTCCCGTATCTTTGAGAAACGATCCTTGTGTGGCGACAACCAAACCTGGTGCTTTTCCTGACCATCTAAAAGTAACATATGACATTGAAAGTGCAACACAATCCTATAAAACCCACGAATCTGAATTAAATCGATCACTCGGAATGCTTTCATAGGCTTGTCCCTTGTTCAGAAGAAATTCAAAGAATTCTTTATACCCTAAGTTTTTACGGGAGTATAGACCGCTGGGCAGCTCGGCAGCGATACCAACCTGAAACACAGATACGTTTAGTACGAGCGGGTTTGGGCTACTAGCATTCACGTACAATCGCGATAGGAGCAGGACTCTGCAAATAGGGTACTCCAGGCATCGGACCAGTGGCGACTAACTCAGCTTTGGGAGTTTATATCGGCTCTGTGCCAACTATCAAGATTTGGAGGTGTGTTAGGGTATTTGATTTGGCTGGGGTCGGATGATCATTGGTCATGTACTTCAACCTTCTGATATGATTCAAGTGGTATCATGACGGTGCAATTAACAATAATAAGTGGGTGCATGGGAAGTGGCTCACCTATGTAAAGTCTTCCGACGCAAACGGCCAACATTCTTCTGCATCTGATACATGGATATTTATGTGTCTACCTCAATGTGCGACTGCTTCCAAGCCTATCGCAATGGGCTCTACATCAAGCCGCCTCAGCTACTTGAGCGTGCTTACAGTCCCAACTCCCAACTCCCAAGCCTTGACTAGCTTGAGGATCGATTGATTTCTTCGCGATAATAACGTGAAAAACAACATTCCTGGAACCGAAGGTGCCATAACTTTGATTTAGTATTGGTATTACTGCTGAAAGGAAAGGGATAGTGTTGTAAACTCAGCCTTGCAAGCCTGGACACGTCACGCGACTCTGCGCCCGCTCAGCCAGCGCTCCGCGTGACAAATTTGGTCGCCGACGGGAGACTAGCGCTCAGCTCACTTGCACCAACATGTTTCATTTGGACTCCCTAGTTTGCCAAGATCTGGTCTCCCGCAGGAAGACCAAAGGAAGACATTCGTCTCACAATCGGGAACTTTCATAGATTACAGCCCGCGACTGATAACACTCTATTCATATCTGGGATCTCAAGATCTCATCATTTGGCCATGCGGCGAAGCCGGGTCGGTGGGAAGTCAGTATCACTCCTACTGAGGGGTATGAACATACGTTTTGGTGTTCATTCACTTCACAGTTTTCACTCTCCCCTCAGTGCTCACATGTCAGCGGAGAAAGCGAACGGTATCAGCGAACTGCACCTACAGACAGGACTGTTGGAACCAACTACACGCCACCATTCTGCTGGACGATGCCGCACTAGCGTCGCGAATGGGGAACATCACTCCGAGGCGATTGCTGAAGGAGACCATCCTGTAGTTGTGCGTCAGAACCTTGCATACGCTTCCGGTCCTTGGCAGGCCTGGAGTACAGGTGCGTTTTCTGGGCTCTCGTTTATTGAACTCAGGCTAACATGGCATCTCACGCTACACTGGCAGTGCTGGGAGGATGTCTCATGCAGCTATCCACAGTCGGTGTGGTCAGAGCTTTCCCTTCGTCTCATCACCATATTCTTTCATCCAACCTGACATCGCGCCAATCTGCAGCTTTCCGCATTCGGAGCGATTCAAACATTTTATGTCAAAACATACCTTGCAGATTCGTCATCTTCCGCGATCGATTGGATTGGAACGCTCATGCTCTTTTTCGATCTGGCGCTCGCCCCTTTGAGTGGCTATCTGTAGGTTCCCCGATCATTGCCTGTGGGTGAACAATCAATCTCACTGCCATGTAGATTTGATAAGGGATATTTTCGGTCTGTATTGGCCACGGGATCCTCGATTTTTGTTTTTTGGTGAGTATCAACCCCGATGCTCGGGCCTGGTTTTCACTCATACGATCCCGGAAACAGCTTCTTCATGCTATCTCTCTCCGGGCCACATCAATATTACGAAATTTTTCTTTCGCAAGGCCTCGGGATGGGCATCGGCGCTGGTTTGATTTTTTTGCCGCTTTCCGCAGCTGTTGCGCAACATTTTCAAAGGCGGAAAGCTTTAGCTATGGTAAGCATTGATGCGAAGCGGTATGCGCAGTAATGACAGTACCCAGGGTCTTTTGTCATCCAGCAGTTCACTCGGCGCCATAGTATTTTCGAGTGAGCATTTGATTTCTTTTGCATGGACGTATTCAAGTTGATGGTGGCCGTTCTCTAAGTTGCCTTCAATTACCTTCTCAATGGGACTCTAACGTTTGGCTGGGCGATACGCATCATCGCTTTTGTCGTGTTGGGTTGTCAAGTGCTTGGGCACACCCTCATCTCCCTACCACAAGCAACCTCACCTGATTCAACCCGCGACCAAGATCGCGTGCTTGAAAAGGGAAACACGCCTGTAGCTGTTGAGCCCGAACAGAACACCACCAAGCCCTTCTCGGGTTCCGACTCTACCAAAAAACCTGTGCAACCTCCCGTATCTTTTTGGGACGGCGCATACGTTACTGTACTGTTGATGGGTTTCATAATCTCGTTGGGCACATGGTTCCCATCCTTTTACGTCGAACTATTTGCCGAGCAGCATGGCATAAGCTCACAGCTCTCCTTCTTCGCCATCGCCATCATGAATGTATCGAACATTTTTGGACGAATTTTGCCAAATTGGCTCAGTGATCGATGGGGCGCTCTGGAAGTGTACATCCCATGCACTTTTCTTTGTGGTATGTTTTACTTGCTGGTCATACATTTCAACGTACCGCTATTCGTGTCTTGTAGGCGCAATAGGGTTTGCGATGTTGGGATGTACGTCTGCGTATGGCCTTGTCCTGTTCACCCTCTTGTACGTGCACCTTCAGTGCATACTTCGCTGCCATTCCTCACGAGCCCTGTGGGTTTAAACACATCTATGATGCAGTTATGGGTTTTTCTTTGGTACATGTGCGTTATTGGTCTGCTATATGTGCCGGGTTTTCTTCGCTAACAGCCTTGCTCACTAGCCATCTCACTTTATCTTCCCGTGATTTCGTCCATCAGCCCCAACGGTGCCGATATTGGGTAATGTCGTTCGAGCCCGTTTATTAACTTCGCTGATAGCTGCATCCTTTAGTAAGCGCATGGGAGTGGCCCTTTTCCCCGTGGGCGTAGCTTCCCTCATAGGAACGCCGATCGGTGGTGCAATCCTCGGCCGGGGCTACGTCTGGTGGAAGGGCGTGACGTTTTCATCAGTAAGCTCGTGCGAGCACCTTAAACAGAATTGCCTTATCGTGTTTTTGCAGGTATCCATTTTGGCCAGCGGCTGTCTTCTTATCGCTCTCAAGTTAGCCCATCGCAGCAGGTAACTTGTCTAGTCTCCAACATGGGCGAAAAGAGGTATACATCATCTTCTCAATCATAGTATCCCAAAAATATGAATCGTCCAGAGAACGCCAGAGATATAACCGATAGTTGGTGTCTCGAAATAGAGAGAAAGTCGTGGTGAATCCCACATCTATAACCGGTTGAGGCCGCCATCTTCAACGATCTTGTGTTGTCCAGCAGATCATGATGAGGTCACAGATAGCATTTTTGACAAAACCATGTAGTAAATACGTGTACATTCAGTATATAGCGCTAGATTGCAGACAGTAATCCATTCCGACGCCAATATGCAAGCCATCCTGTTACATCACTGCACCCCAACTGAGGAAGAGAAGTGTCTGCCAGAGTCGACGAAAATGCTACAACCTGAGTATTATCCAACTTGGGGAACCCCATGGCATCTCCTTGAGAATCATTCTCGGCGATATTCTTGAAAAAAGGTAGTAATCGAAGGACGCGAACACCTTGGAGTCGCCCCGCCTGGTCCTGGGCATCCTCGACGTTTGATGATAGCTGCTCAACTTTGAAGAGCCAGTCCTTGTAAGGCACAAGGGGAACGGAAAGGGCAGACGCCAAAATGCCGGCTAGAGTAGACCATTGGACTGGGCGAGGATGAATCAAATGGACTACATGGTTGCTGGGGACTTGGGGGGCAATGCACAGTTCAACCAAGGCCGATGCAGCTGTGTGCACCGGAAGCCATGACACATCCTAGATTTACGGATGAATTCCTGGGCAATAAAGTAAACTGACTGATAATACAAACCTTTGAATCAGTCGGGAGGCATTTAACTTCTTCAGAGCTCTGCACAAGAGCAGGTACCCATTCACTCGAATTCCAAGCCCCTCCTAAGCCTCCGCAGAGCTGACCGACTCGAACAATCAGCGGTCGCAATGATGTCTGACCCGCAGCTTCGAGTAATATTTGTTCAGAAACCCATTTTGATTCGGAATATCCTGTTCCAACAGCGACACTAGGTTCGATGGGAGCTTCCAGGAGTTTTTCGTTGCCTGGGACATCTGGTACATTACGCGGGGTCAGAAAGCACCTAAGGAAGTGAGCGAATGATGTAAACCTTGGAATACGCCAATAGAGCTGGTGTATACCAATCGTGCTGGCTCAGGAAATGGAGCAGCCAACGCGAAGTCAACCAAATTGCGAAGGCCTTTGACATCGGCTTCAAATGTTTTCAACGCGACGTTGAAATCGACGCGCCAGGCTTTAAAAGCGAAATACGATCACTATTGAATCATCAGGAAAAATGAATCAATTACCGTTGTGAATAACGTGTGTCACATCGTTTCGCATCTACGACATAGCTGAGACAACTCGCTACCCTTCAAGGGAAGACAGACTTACTTGAAGATACGCTACATCGGAGAGACCAAAATGATCAGCCAAGAGGTCCCCTTCTAGAAGCACCACTTTCTCCAATTCTAAAATGTTGACGTCAATCCCACGATCAATCAAGGCATCCTTCTGCCTGCGGATCAGGGTCACTCCCTTCTCGTTTCTTCTATTTAGTGCATATACGCGGGAGACCTTTGGGTTCATGATAAGCTGGGACAGCAGATAGCAACCAAAACTTCCTGTTGAGCCGGTCAACAGAACGACTACGCCGGATGGCTGTCCTGCGGCGCTTGGGTTGGGGGAAGGAAACCCTTGAGAGTGATCACGAGCCATGGATCGCATTGCACTGGCCTTGATATCGCGAGACTGGCTGACCTCTGCGTCGTTTCCATTTACAACCTTGCCTAAAAATGCCGCAAGACTCGCAATGGAGGGGTACTCATACACGAAGTTGCTAAGGATCTTGTGGGTATCGACTTGCGTCGAGTCACGTAATGCTCGAAGAATAGAGTTACGAATCCAGGTTGCTTGAAGGCTATGGACAACCATGGAACTCTCAGCCGTCATCCAGATGATGAAGGCGTTCCCACATACCTATCACATCCATGCTGAAAGATGTCATCGTGGTCCGTCACCATACTCTGCATCACCGCAGCGACAACCTGGCGAACAAAATCTGTCGCCGCCGTTTGGCCCCAATGAGCAGGTGGCGGAATATTGCTTTGGGTGCTCGCTTCCACAGCATCGTAAAGATTGTTGATTTCGTCCGCGTAGTCTACTATGATGGCTTGGCGGCGTGCAGTGCTTTTCGCAGTATAGGTAAACGGCTTCGATGGATGAGACACGATGATCATCTTGTATGCAAACGTCAGGCTTTGTTCTCAATTCACATCGGAATTCAGGCACACCTCCTTGAAGATTCTAGAGTGCTGAGGAGCGTAGGTATTCATTCGCTCGACGGTAGGCCTGTATGATTTGTTTGGTCAGCCATCCACGACGTGATGGTGTGGTGATTTTCCGACCAGATCTTATTCCTGAAGTCAATTAGTCGATTTTCATCAGCAGGGTCGAATGCGTGCTCGTGAAGAGGATCCACCAGCACGCCCGCATGAAAACGTCCACGGCCAAAGATCACAGAAGCCAGTATGAAGGGATCTTGGTTTAGTATATTCTCTTTCGAAACTATCAGCCACTATCGTAGGCCGGGTAAAGAAACAACTTACCGAGAGGTCCAGGATTTGTCTGTCAATGCAGGGTGTCAGGACGAATATTTGAACCAACCATGACCCACAAATCACCTTTTCCCCGGTGCTGTGCATGATCTGATCATCTGAGCGGCCAAAAACTCTCCAATAACCTGCTTTTTTTGCGTGAGGCATTAATATATCAGATGTCGCATAAGCATCTATCCCGTCCACTTTCGTGTTCAGAACACTTGGCCGGCAAAATGTATTCGACTGGAAGTGAGTTCATTATACGTACTGTGAACAATGGAGAGAAAGACGAAACTCACAACCATCACAAATTCATAGGTGTTGTCACCGTATGGCACCATTTTGGGAGTAACCAGCTCGGGAATCCTGAAATAATTCCAATCATATCCAACCTCCGCTGCATAACTGTGAGCAACTCATCAGTGAAGATGTACTGGAGTAGCTGACCAGGCAAAATCGGGCTCATGATTCCACCTTCGGTGCTGTATGGAGATCAGCAATCGCGGCTTGCAGCTTGCTTAGGAAACGAGAACTCACGATCCGTACAGAATGAAGATCTTTACCCCTTGAGAAGTAAGATAATCTCCTACTTCTTGGTTCAGAGGACCACCACCAAACAGCTGGCTACCCATGAGCGTCTCGCCCTCTTTGGGAGATATCCTTAGTGAGCGCTTACCACGCCGCCTCGAGTGCTGAGCCATTGGACATATTCAGGGTTGCGAGACCATGCCTACAAAAACAGTCAACAGACATAGTCGTGCAAAGGCAAAATACGTACCTCGATGAACGATGGCACGCAAAAAATGATGTCGCTGTGAGTGGCTTTTGCAGCGTTGAACAGTCCTTCCGGTGTTGGCACGGGTGCTGGACATTTGGGCTCAAATGCGCTCACAACGAGTCCACATGACGCCTGCGAAAAGTTTAGTTCACTTTCGCGTGCCACGGAAACAAAGACGTACCGTCCACATCAGCTGCAAGGCTCCCATACCGTGATACATGGGCATCGTGTGCAACGAGAAGATCTGGTCGGTTAAATCCCGTTCTCCAAACCACGGGATTAAAGCAAGCTGTGAACATCGATGATTGGTCCAATATATAGGTTTAGGAAACGCTGTAGATCCTAGTAAAATGTGTTAGTACGGCACTAAAGGAGAGCCAGGAGAGTGACCTGATGAGTGCAAAATAATAACAGTCGCATCTGGGCCCTTGTATTCAAAGGGCAAGTCTTCGCCCAAAGTAGGATTAGCTAATTCTGCAAGAAAAAGGTCCTCAAAGAGAGGCATCGTTGAGAGTTCTGGAACCGCCTGCGATGGGTACTGAGTTCGCAAAATGTCAAGAGAGTTCTTGAAAAGATCAAGCATGGCCTGTTCACGTCCGACGAGGATATGTCTGACCCCAACTTTGTTGATCAAGTGTGCGACGGCCGCCGCTGAGTTGCGAGGTGATATGGGAAACACAATGTAATTGGCCCGCATTATACTCATTGTGGTGACAAAGTACGGAATGGTATCTGCAGAAAAGGTCAGCCAGACTATCCATGCGCCGAAGCTGCAATGAAGTTACCAGACGGAGCAAGAATCGCAATAACGGAGGTGTCTTCCATGCAAGGCTTCCACCCCGTACGTTGTCTTATCATCCGTGCACCTGCATGAACAGCACGAACGGCCTCGGGCCAGTAAATTGTTCGAAGGTTGCCATCCCCTTGCGAATAGACAAACAGCCGATGGTGCAGAGTGTGTTGGAGATGCCAATCATATATTTCAGGAAGGCTCTTCGAGCCGTCAATGGCGGGGGGGCAGAAGGTAGTGCTGATACGGGCTTGGGTAGGCGGAGGAGAAGGAAGCAAACGAGTAGCCATCGGTGCAAATGCGCAATTGTGCACACCAGCTTAAGAGCCAATAAAAAATTGGGGGAGCGCGAAAAGATATGCGGAATAAAAACAGAACCACGGCGTTCTTTATCAACACGATGCGAGAATAACCGATCTTTTGATTCGTAGATTTGCGATTATCCGAAGTTCAAAAATATTAGCGTTGATGCTTTTACGCACCAACAAAGTTGTATCGCTTCAACGTTTATGCCGCTTCCTCTATAAGTATAACCCACTCAGAAGGCTACGCCATACGGTTTCACGTGATAATCGTGTCTGCTAATCAGAAATCCATGCAACGAGGAGCGCCCAGAAGCAGGGTGATACATCAATATCAAATGTCCTTACATTGACATCAGAGCAACATCAGACGAGTTCAAGAATAACTTTCACGAATGAGTACTACACTTACCAACAGAGTAGGTGTGCATGTTCCCATGACCCGACGGAAGACACAGCAAGAGCGAAACACCATGCCGCAAACCACAAAACAGGCGACTTGTGTACATATATGAAAAGCTATTGATCATTGGTGAAGTACCTTGCATATGATGATGGTAGGCGGTGTTTATAGTGTTTCCGATGATTCGCGCCCGTGACTTCCAGATTTCCATGTTTCCATGTACCAAGAGGTTCGTATCGTACCGCTTGCGGTGTGCGTAGTAGCCCTAGCCTCTCCGTACCAGTCGTGAGAAATCATGCATCATGAGCGTATAAGTATACAATTTGAAAATCTGAATTGCAGGCTATTGCAGGTCAGCGTGCCCACGTGATCTTAACCAAGCAAATTCGCCGGAGATGAGTGCGACCATATGTAGCAACAAGTGAGCGATAAGTATTAACGCGGTTCAGCCGCGTTCCAAGCACACGGCTGATTTTGTAGCCCCGTTCCAAGCAAGCTCCCAGATCCCTCAGGCTGCGCCACGGTTTACTGACCACTTCTGCGTAGACGCGTTTCGCCTAAAATTATCCCCATATACGACCTTATAACTCCCTCCTGGTACGCACCCTCACTCCACACTAACTTATTGTCCCAAATCCGCCGCATTTTGCGTATTTTGCGGCAATACTGATGGCATCGCAAGTACCATTGGTGTCGGCAAACCTTGCCACTGTCTGCATCGAAAGTTTTATGTTTGGAATATTTTTTATCTTGTCTCT